>PVIC010010466.1:0-43380 GCA_004025085.1 Thryonomys swinderianus
GCTTTGTGGTTCAGGCTGGCCCTGAGCTCACTATGTAGCCCAGGCAAGCCTCGAACTCAGCAGTCCTCCTGTCTCTGCCTCCCGAGTGCTGGGATTACAGGCGTGAACCACCACGCCCGGCACTGATTTTTTTTTTTTGGCTTCCACAAATAAGTGAGAATGTACAGTATTAGTTTAAGCCTTGGTTCTTGTCTTTTGCTGAAGAAAATAAATGTTACTGTCTTCAGATCACTAGTCTGTGCTGCCAATCAAAAGTAAAATATTCATTTTTCAAGTAGAGAAGTCAGTAGACATTTATTCTGTCTGCTGCTTCCGGGGTGGGTGAGAAGGGTGGTAGTTCACTGGACGGGCTGGTCGATGCAGGGTCGTCCGCCCAGCGCGTGCGTGGGCTGCGGCCTTCGTCCTGCCGGCTTCTGCACGGCTTGTGCCGTCCGCGACAGGCTCCCCGGCCTCCCTCTCATAGCCAAGCACTGCCGTCTTGGACGCGTTTGCCCGGCCTGCACTTGCTCGGCTCTCTTCCAAACCAGATGGGGAAGCGGCAAGTTGCGCGCCGCTCTCCACGCCCGCAGCTGTGGGGCCACCTGTGTTCTGTGTCCCGTCTTTCTTCCAGAAACTATGGAGAAGAAGCTCGCAGCGGAGACCAGGCAGCTGGAGCTCGATCTGAACGACGAGAGGCTGCGGTACCAGAACCTCCTGAACGAGTTCAGCCGCCTGGAGGAGCGGTACGACGACCTCAAGGAGGAGGTGGCCCTGACGGCGGTGAGTCCGGCGCTTCCGCTCCGCACTGCGGCCTCGGACGCACACGGAGCCTAAGGAGTCGGGTGACCCCGCGAGCCCCGTGCCCACCCCCGGCCCAGGGTGGCGCAGGCGCTGCGCTTCCTCCGCTCCCACCGCACCCTGCCAGCGCGGGCTGCGCGGCTCTCAGCAAATCCGGGAAACCATGAGCTTCCTAAGTCCTTCAGAAAGGGCAGTGGCTGCGGAAAGGGTGGAACCCCGAGGTGGTAGGCGAAGCCAGGGCGGCAGGACTTTGCTTTATACATCGAATCTTTCCGTATAAAGTTTGCACATAAAGCAAATATTTATGTAACTCCCCCACTGGCTCTTATCATTTCCAAGATGGATTGTCGGCTTGTCTGAGGTGACCTGTCCATTCCGAGGGCTCCTCTGTACATGGCCTTGTCTCCTGCCCTTGGAACAGTGCGCACCTCCCTGTCGTCCCTCCCGGGAGGCAGAGCCCCAGCTGTCCCCTCACCCCGAGGCCTCAGCTCTGAGAGGGTCGCCGTCACTGCCCGTGAATACCAGCCTTAAAAGAGCCTGATGGTCCAGATGGCCAAGAACTGTGTGTAAGCAGTGCCCGAGGCCAGAGGGACTGGGATGAGGGCTCCCGGGCCGGCCGGGCAGCCAGCGCCAGTGCACTGGCCGCATTTGTTCAGTACCTGGTTTCAGCCCGGGGAGCTGGAGTCGGAACACAGCGCCCTGCACCCCTCCAGGGTACTCCTGGAGACAAATCCATGTGGGATAAGTGAGGAATTTGCCAATGGGCATGAAGCCCCTGACCTTACACATACTCGCCACATACTCAGCCCCAGCTGTGTGCCAGCCTTCACTGATTTTCAGCAGGACACAGAGCAGTGGGCCTTGGTGCAGGGGATCGGAGCCGGCAGCCTGGCCCACGCTCAGCACGTGCACTTGTAGTAGATGAAAACCGCTGTCTGAGTGTTTATACGCACCCACCTGTTTCCTCGATGATGCAGTCAGCTTGTTCACTGTCATCCCGTGTCACTGTAGGCTTTGCTGGAAAGTTTAAGTGACAGTTTAGCACTCTTTTTTTTTTGTTTGAGGCAGGGTCTCGCTTTGTAGTTCAGGCTGGCCCTGAGCTCACTACGTAGCCCAGGCAAGCCTGGAACTCATGCATGGCGTGAGTCACCACGCCCAATATCATATCCTTGTATCTGGTTCCTGGGATCGAACCACGGACCTTGCGCTCGCTAGGCAGGTGGCGGAACCACTGAGCTAAATCTCTGGCCCCAGTTTAGCACTCTTGAAAGAGTAAACCTGCCTTTGCCTGTCCGTTCGGTAGTCCTCCCTTCTTTTGCACACTTCTGCTCTGGAGCTGCAGAGACTGGGGCTTGGGAGGCTCCTCGCCCACCAGATCCGAGAGGAGCGAGCCTGGGCCGGAACTGACTTCACCATCCCCCGTGAGCTTTCTGAGCTGTTGCGTGGCACACAAGCCTCACGTGGCTCCCGAATCACTCTGGGGTCCGAGAAGAGCCTCAGAACGGCCTCCTTGCCCTGTGCCCCCCGCCCGTGCTTCTCACAGCTTCTTGCAGAGGCAGTGAGCACAAACCTTGCGCCTCAGCGGCAGGACGTGAACATGTCCCTTCATCATTTAGGCCCTTGCACCATGCCGTAAGTGATCGTGCATAGTGTTCAATAAGTTTTCTGGACCTTCTGTTAAGTTTTATTCGATCACGACACAAAAATCACTCAGTGGACAGAATACGCTGCCCCTGTGTGACAAGCCACTCAAAGTTTTACAGATCCGAAACAAACTTTCCTGCTAATCACAGAGGACTTTGCTCTGAGCAGGTGGCTTCGTACATAATCCTGTCACGCTGTGTTCATCCCTCTACAGGTCCTGCTCTTTGTGCAGACTTGGGCAGGGCAGCATGGAACAGATCCCTGCGGCACTGGCACACTCGCGCCAGCGGGGTTAGGACCGAGGCAGGGAGGACCCTGGATCGCCCCTGGCTGAGCTGTGTTGTGTTATTTACACCTGGCTTACTTGCCTTGCAGAGTGTGCCCAAGCCTGGGCACCGGAGGACAGACTCCACCCACAGCAGCAACGAGTCCGAGTACACCTTCAGCTCCGAGACTGTGGAAACCGAGGACGTCCCACCGAGGACAGAGGTACGGGCGGGACACCCTCCTGCCGCTGGGGCGGATGCGGCCGCACCGTTGTTCACAGGGAGCGTTTCCAGTAAGCGAGTGTAGGTGCTCGGTTCACCGCACGCAGACGTACTCACTGCATGGCGCTCGGGTCGGGACACACGGACGTGGGGTCTTGTGCTGGGAATTGCACCAGCAGCCTGGCATACGCTGAGCCGCTCCCCCGGGCCCACATCGTAGTTTTTAATATAATTTTGATAGAGATAGTTACTTTCAGAATTCCGTTTTGCTCCTTAGCGTGTTCTCAGAAGATGTGGGCTATCAGGAATTGATTTCAGGCTGAGGTAAAGTATTTAAAAGTAATTTAAGCAGTTCTGTTGACTGACATTCAGACCTCTGCCACTTTCTTTGAAATGACAAAAGTGTTTCAGTGGACGTCTTTTTCCATCGATTTTTGTCTACTCGCATGAGTATTACTGTGGGATTACTTCCTGGATACAGGTTTCCTAGCTTACAGAGTGTGCGTTTAGATTTTAATAAAATAGCTGAATTGCCCTTCTCAGAGGTTGATCTGTGCCCACCGATGTCAGAGTCACTGTCCTGTGCGGGCGTTGATCTCTTCCGCCTGTGCCAGCCTGGGGAGGAAGAAGAGGCACCTGTGTGTTCAATTTGCGCTTACCCAGCTGTTAGCAGGGTGAGCGCGTGCCCGCGTCCGTGCTCTTCGGCCTCGCGTCTCCTCGAGAGCGCCCCGTTTCTGTGTCACGTGCTCCGTCCTTGCCTGCGCGGCGCGGCCTCCGGCTTGCCTTGACTCGCGATGTCTGGGTTTAGGAGCCCGGCGAGAGGAAGGTGCCGCTGGACATGTCACTGTTCCTCAAGCTGCAGAAGCGGGTCACAGAGCTGGAGCAGGAGAAGCAGCTGATGCAGGACGAGCTGGACCGCAAGGAGGAGCTGGTGCTGCGCAGCAAGGCGAAGGTGCGCCCGGCCGCCCGCCCGGCCCTGTCCCGCGGGCGGCAAGCAGTCGGGGGGAAGCTTGGCACCCTCCCTGCCGCCGCTCCCACACTCCCTTACCTGGGAGCGTTTTGTGAAAGTAGTGAGAGCTAAGCCTGCTTCGCTGCTTTTGTAGAACAAGGAACTATTCTAGGAATAAAACTGACGAAAATGTAAAGCTTTTACTTCATCTTTTCCCAGGAAGAAGAAAGACCACAAATAAGAGGTGCAGAGCTGGAGTACGAGTCCCTCAAGGTAATGCGGAGTTTCTGCCCAGGACGTGGCCTACCTGGTGTTGACAAGAGACCTGTGCAGAACCTGTCTTTCTCAGAGAAGCCCTGAAGACGGGGTTTCCCCCAAGGACCAGCTGAGGGCTTGTCAGTGTCACGCCAGCTCTGGTGTCTTGTTCGAGCAGGACTCCTGCTCGGGGGGACAGGAGCTGCCAGGGGGGCGCGTGGAGTGACAGTGGTGGACTTTGCTTTATTTCCTCATTCAGCATCGAGAGCTGGAGTCAGAAAGCTGAACAGGGAGCTCAGTGAGTTGCCCGAGGCCCTCACCCTCTAACTAGCCTAGCTTTCTTCCGTAAAGTGTTTCAGTCAGACCAAAGTCCGGGCCTCAGGAACAGAAGAAGCTGCCATTGGAGGCTGCAGTGACCTGGGTTCAGATGCCCATCTGCTGCCACCAAGATCTGCTTGGTTTGGGGGGCACCGACCAAGGCTGGGGCTGTATATCTGCCCTGCAGACCCTCCCCCATCTCCTGTCCAGAGGGGCAGATAAAGACCGTTCTGTGCTGCCGGTGAAGCCGGTGACCTACCAGGGTGCCACAAGCCCATGATGGTTTCTTTGGAAGAAACAGTGATAGGATTACCTCACTTTCACATTGCCTGTGGGGGCTGCCCAAGGTGCTGCAATGCTTGTCTGAGATCTCACGGCCTGGCTGCGGGGTGCTGCCACTGGGTACCTTGTGACACTGTTGCCCTCACTGCCGCTCTATCCTGGCCTCTTTCTGTCCTGGTTTGAACAGTGCGGAGAGGTCATAGCACCAGAGAGTGCACGTGTGACGTGTCGAGCAGCAAGGTGACTGTGTCCTTCAGAGCCCAGAGAAGGTGGCACTGCCTGCCCCACCTGGGGCTCTGCCAGCTGCTTCCAAAGCATGCCACGTGCAAAGAAGTTAGAGACACACTGTGTGTTGTCACTGAGACACTGGAGGGAGTTTTGTCAGTCTAAATGACACAGTAAATTTTTTTTTTTTTTGAGACAGGGTCTTGCTTTGTAGTTCAGGCTGGCCCTGAGCTCACTATGTAGCCCAGGCAAGCCTGGAACTGAGCAATCCTCCTGTCTCTGCCTCCCAAGTGCTGGGATGACAGGCCTGAGCCACCACGCCCTGCACTGTGGTATGTGGTATTGATTGTTGGTGGGTGTGAGCCCAGCATTGTATGTGGTTACTGGGATCGAACTTAGGACCTTGCACTTGCGAGGCAGGCGCCGGAACCACTGAGCTAAATCTCTGGCCCTGATAGAGTAAATTTTTAAAATTGTAAGCTATTATGAGTTAAGAGCCTAAAATGTCAGTGGCCTTTTCATTCTGTGTTACAAAAGAAATGAGGCCACTCCTAAAGGTCCCAGGGCTTCAGCCGTCAAGTCAGTGCCACACGGACCCTGAGCAGGCCGTGCGGGCTCCCAGGTGCTGCCCCGGAGGCGGCCAGCGCTGGGTCTGGGTGTGCTCCCTCCACAGCTGGGCTAGATTTTGACTCGGGAGTTTGGGTTGATGATGCAAACTGCCGTGACCTGGCTCCGTCCCACGTGGTGCCAGGCACCTTTCGTGTCCAGAGCAGTCCCGGCACACCTGGGGGGCCGCTCCCGGAGACTGGTGTCGCCGTCCAGCGGGACTGCCGCCCGCGTGGAGGTCAAGGTGCCCAGGGGGCGTGGAGTGGCAGTGGTGGACTTCGCTTTATTTCCTCGTTCAGCGTCAAGAGCTGGAGTCGGAAAACAAAAAACTGAAAAATGAGCTCAATGAGTTACGCAAGTCCCTCAGCGAGAAGAGTGCCCCAGAGGTGACGGCCCCGGGCGCCCCGGCCTACCGCGTCCTCATGGAGCAGCTGGCCTCCGTGAGCGAGGAGCTGGACGTCCGCAAGGAGGAAGTCCTCATCCTGCGGTCCCAGCTGGTGAGCCAGAAGGAGGCCGTGCAGCCCAAGGTGAGTGTGGCGCGGGGCTGTGGGGTGGGGTTCAGGCCTCCCTTCCTGCCCTTCCCTCCGACTGGAGGAGCCAACGCGAAGGAACATTCTCGCTCACTCCGGGGGCGGCCCTGTTAAAACATCGCAGTCTGTCTGGAGCACAGAGCGCGCAGAAGAGCACTCTTCAGCCGGCCGGGCCCTGCAGTGGGGCCTGGAGCCGTTAGACTAGAGGAGAGCATGGGGGAGCCCCTGGGGGTCACAGGGGGTACGGGGCATGGTCAAAGCGTGGCACATGCATGTACAGAAATGCCACTGTGAAATCTAGTGCTTGTAAAATTTCACACAAACATGATATGATACATAGTTACAGGTTAGAAAAGAAGAAGAAAAAGTTCCTATCCCTGGTTCCCACGTGACAAACTCATCATCTTTCTTTTTTTATCTGCAAATAATAATTGTGGGGGCCAAAGACTTAGCTCACTGGTTCCAGCGCCTGCTTTGAAAGCACAAGGTCTTGAATTTGGTCCCCAGTATCAAAACAAAAACAAATAATAATTGTTTATATTTGAGAAGCAACTGCAGTGGAAAGGAAGCTGAAGCCAGAGGCATAGAAATCTAACATGCCATACAGTTTTGGCATCACACACGCCACCCTCAGTGTGCCCCCTGCCCTAAAGGCCTGGCTCTAGCATGATTCCTGATTGGCTCCCAGGCTACGCATGGCATCAGTCTTGTCCTGTGCTCAGGCAGTGCCCACGACACCAGTGAGACTTGCAGGTACCTCGGGGTTATTTGTCCCACCTGATTTCCGGGTCGCAGGGCTGTGCTGAGCCCTGCCCAGAAAGCAGCCGGGTCTGGTTCGTCCACTCCGCCTCCAGCGCGCTGCACACACCCTCACACAGCTCGGCCCGGACCACAGTCCTAGTGGCCATGACTGGAAATTGCAAGCCTGCGATACCAAGAGGGCCATTTTCTGACATGCTCAGAATTGTAAAATCAAAAAGCCAGGGCAGTGGAAAAAAAGAATTACAAGTGTTTATCCCCAATAAATAAAAGGCAGAGTAATGTGCAGTATATCCCAGTTTTATGAATGTTATTTTATTTCAGGGTTAGTTTTAGAAAAAACACCTTATGATACTTACCTGGCAGGGGAGATACCGTGATCACGAAGGTGGTTTTCCCAGGGCGAGGCTTATCCATTGCACTCCGGATGTGCTGACCCCTGCGATTTCCCCAAATGTGGGAAACTCGACTGCATAATTTGTGGTAGTGGGGGACTGTGTTCGTGCTTTCCCCTGAAAAAAAAAAAAACACCTTATGGTGGTTTTTTAAAAATTAGCTTGGTTTCATTGATAGAATGTATTCATGGAGCTAAAAATTTGTTTTTTCCATTTGTGCCTGCTAATCTGGTTTTCAGGATGACAAGGTAATTATACAATTTCCCACATGTTATTACAGTCTTCTGTGTAATCCTTTGGCTCACAGACCCCCTCGCGTGTGCAGCTGACGCTCTGGCACCGCGTCTGACGTGCTGTGGACACTTAGTTCCCGGCCTGGCGCCGGCCCTGACCGGCAGTGGGAGGCGGTGGTGCTGTGGCGCAGATGCGTGTCCTGCGAGCCTCGCAGCCACCTCTCCGCCCCGCCTGCCTGGCTGCAGTGGCCGCGGAGCCACATGTGGGGTGGGGTTCCCCGAGAGCCCGCGGGCACAGGCCCCCCCCCCCGGCTCCCCTTTGGGGTCCAACAAGGTTGAGGAGGACCGTCTCGCGTCTCCTGTGCGCAGGCGCCATGGCTGGGATGAAGTGGATCCCAGTGAGGCTGCGGTCAGATTTTTCTCCTGCCTCGTTTCTGTTTGTGTTTGGCAGGTGGAGGTAGGAGCCAGGCCTCGGGCTGTGAGGCGCGTGCTCTGCCTTGAGTTACGTCCCTTTTGCATGGGAGACAGGGTCTTGCCCCGTTGCTGAGCCTGACCTCCAGCTGCCTCCAGTCGCAGTGCTCCTGCTTTGCCTGCCACAGGCGTGCGCCGCGGAGCCTCGCCCTGTGAGCCTCCTGTCAGCTGCTGGGTGGGAGGTGGTGCTGGGTTCCCGCACAGGCTTCAGGGCGCAGCCTCTCAGAACTTCTGGGCTCTGGCTTGGTAGAGACAAACTCTCAGACCCTGAGCAGTGAGTGAGGGGTTTCCCGACGCTGTGGGCCAAATCCAGTCGGCCCTGCTGCCACCGCGTAGCCACACTAGGGGAAAGCTGGCCACTTGCTCGCCAGGACAGCAGTGTGTGACTGAGCCGCCTTCTGCCGGGCTGGCTGATGAGATCCAGCGGCCTGGTCAGACCTCAGAGTGGGCCGGTAGCACTGTCTCTGCACGGCGACTCAGGGTTCTGTAAACTTGGAGAGTCACCCATCGTGGAGTAGAAAGATAATTTTTCCTTAGAGGAAGAGAAGAAAAGGCGATTCTCTGGAGTACGTACTGTTTATAAAACCTAGCTAAGGAAAGGTTACATGTGGCATTTATAAGAAGGATTTTTCTTAATTCAGTAAAGCATAGCTTTTTATTAATAACTTATCAGGCTATATTTGGTCATCTGTAAACCCACGGAAGGAGAGCATTAGAAGTGGGGGCTTGTGTTTCCTCACACACTGAGCCTCCAAACAAGCTGATGCCAGGTGAGCTTCGGGTCGCGGCCTGTGAAGTGAGGCCATGCGGTTCGCGTCACTGAACCTGGTGCAGGGCGAGGCGGCTGCTGCCACCAAGGCGACTCACTTCCCCGAGGCTGCCCTGTCTAACAAGATAGAAGGTACGAAATAGAAGCAAGACTTTGAAACTGCGTTGATGGTCAGACAAATTAGATCGAAAGGGTTTCAAAGAAGTAAATTAAAATGTCGATAAAAACTATGTTGACAAAAGTTCTTTCTCTGTCAGACTGTTAGTAATTGTGCCCCATTTGACATTTGTCTCAAAAGCTTACATGCTGAGCTGTGCTATAGCAGCAAGAAAAAGAAAGAGCAGTGGACAGTAGATACCAGAAAGAAGCTAAATCTATCTCATTTGTGCATACTTCAGTGTGTGAAGGGAAATGCTTTTAATTTTGCTGAAGCATATCATTTGAAAACTTTTCTTTGTACTACTTTCAATGGAAAAATGAGTTTTCTGTCCTCCTCCTGTGTCTAACTGGGAGTTTGTTTCTTTCTACCCAATTGGAAAGCAGTAGGGAGAGCAGTGTTGTGTGTTCCGTGGAGCCGCTGCCCAGGTATTTCCCTGTGCTCCGTACCTGCGTGTGCACGTGCATTTCTTGCGGGACGCAGGCTATGAAGAGCCCACCGGCAGGGCCCTCGCCGCCTCTGGGGCAGCCCGGGGCCGTTGCGGCGCAGCGTGAGCTCGGCAGGGCTCAGACCTGGGCGCACAGACCCTCCACCCACTGGCGGAAAGACGTGTGTTGCCTGTGGAGCAGCGTGGAAATGTGTTGTTTCCCTTTTCAGAATACAATGACAGACTCTACAATTCTTTTGGAAGATGTACAAAAAATGAAGGATAAAGGTGAAATTGCACAGGCATACATTGGTTTGAAAGAAACGAACAGGTAGGTTTTCTCTTCTTGTATTCATTTTAATTTAATTATATTGCTCTTCATCCTCTAAGACAGCCTCTTACACAGTAAGTCAGCATATTATTCATTGGTGTATCAGCTAATCTTCAGAGAGAATCCAAGGTTTCCAGTGTGATCCCATTTATAATAGGAAGTTTCACAGATGAGAAGGGTCGTAGGAAATGTTACGTACATTAAAGATGTTTTTGTATTTTTAAAGGCTTAGCCTTGAGGCGCTGAGTTTGAATAGTCCCTTCCACAGTATGGTAGTTCTTTGGGACACGGAGTGAAGGCTTGTAGGGTGTCTGCAGCTCTCCGCAGTCGACACCTGGCGAAGGGAAGTGATGGCCCCGTGGAGTCACATGGGCGTCGGCCCCCCAACCCTGGAGGGCACCAGGGCCTCGGGGTGGGAGAGCAGAGGCCCGCATGGTCTGCGCCACGCCTCGCCGCTCAGCAGGCCCTCCGTGCTAAGAGCTGTGGGCACAGGACCTTGCGCTGCCCCGGCCTTGAGTGCACAGTGGGGGGCCACAGAGAAACAGACCGTGGAGCTGCACGCGGTCAGGGCGGGGCAGGGTCTGGCTGGGAAACAAACAGTTCACACACCGAAGACGCCCGCCGTGCAGAGAACGGGATGCGTATTCTCCACTTCTCTGGACAGGGGTAGAGAATGGTCATAAAATTGTTTGCCCAAATTGTAATTTAGGAATGTAAATTAAAAGCCCCCTTTTAGACCTAAGAACGTGTCACTGTGAAAGACCTATATCATCCTCTTCATCCACCCCCAGGCCTCTCGGTCACGAGGCAGACACTGGGGCCACTTCCAGCCAGGACCACAGCAGAGAGCAAGATAAACAAGCCGCCTGCAGGGTTTGCGTCTCCCTCCAGAGGCAGGAGGGTGTGAGGAGACGTGCCTTCCAGGGAGCCCGCCTGGCTGTCGTTTTAGAGAACAGGTTGTGGCGGAGCCAGATTGGAAACATTGAGAGGCTTTTCCAGCGACTGGCTGGTGGCAGGTGGGGCCAGCATGGCCCCTGCCTTGTGGTGGACTGCCCGTGTGGGCAGGGCCAGAGGAGCCATTTCTAGACCCTAAGGAAGTCAGTGCAGGACAGTGCCAGTGGATCTACACACGGAAGCCAGGGAGCCGGGAGGACAGTGAGGAGAGAGCCCGCTGGGTGGCTGCGGCTAAGACCTGTCGCCGGGGCAGCTTGTGGACCGAGGGTATTTGTCACCCAAGTCTCACGAGACAGGTCAAGTCGCAAAAACAGATGAACTCTCCGGAGAGACAGCAGGTGGGAAATAGAAGAGAGGTCCCCAACGTCAGGCTCTGTCACGGACGGGGAGCCGGCCACTGGGCCCCACTTCCCCAGCGCAGCCTCCCGGCGCCCCCTCGGCCTCCTCCTCGATCCTGGCCGTGATCCTGGCTGGAGAGTTCAGCAGACACTCGGAAAATACCCCGCTTATGAGTACTTCTCTACCCTGCCATTGCTGTCTATTGTTGACGCTACTTTTTATAAAATGTAATACATTTCTAAGACTAGAGGCAGCTTGACCAAATCTTAAAATTTTTCAATTTTTGATAAAAATTTTTAAATATGTCATAAAAGCTGAGAACTTTGGATATGTTCTTATTCCTATTCTTATTATTCTTACTTGTGTAAGAACTTGTAAAATGAGAAGTCAGATGTTATCAAGCTAAACAGCACTACTATTAGGAAGACTTACACTCGGTAAGTCTTGGAGTCAGCGGTGCAGACAGCAGGCGACACCACCAGGGCCTCACTTGCTCTGTGCTGTCACTGTGAGCTGTGGCCGGCTCTGCTGTGCAGACAGTCTCGTGTCTTCTCAATCATGTCTCATTTTTTTCTGGAAAAGTAACTCTAGATCATTCAGTGTTTTGCTCTAATTTCTACTCATTTACATGTGATGTTCCATATCCATTTTCAATAAGTGACCAAAAGTGATTTCCATGATGATGTCCTAGTCACGTGTCATTGATAGAGATGGTTTCTTCACTGGGTAAGATTCTGAATACCACACGCCGCTCTTGACCATCACATCTCACCTCCGCCCTGTGGCCCTTGTGTTTGTCTTGTTTTTCCTTTTCATGGAGACCGTCTGCTCTGGATTGCCATGAGTTGAATGAGGACGGAGAGCTGTGGCTGGTTTACGAAGGGTTAAAACAAGCCAACAGGTTATATTTGTCTCCTCAACACGGACCGTTATTCCTGTGCTGTTTTCCGTACTAACAATGACCTTTTGACTTTAACTCTTGATTTTTATGCATTAATTAGCTTCCTGGGTAAATTACTCTCAGTGAAACTTAGAACATTTAGCCAAAGACCTTCTTGAAACCTTATAGATAGATATCCACTAATAGATACCATGAAGGCCAAAACTGATTAATGGTGACTCTACCAGAGTTACTTCCCTAAGAAATGGTGCTATCTCAGGTTTGCAAATATCTAAAATTCATGTTTCTAGAAGTCGGTAGGAAAACAGACTCTTTGAACTGGAGCGCAGATGACTGAGCCGGGGACTGAGATCCACCCCGTAGAGACAGCCGCTTATCTGGGCTGCAGGCCCACGGTTGGGGTGATGCCGACGCAGCGTGTCCACTCTCACACACGAGGCCACTGCCCGACAGCGGCGTTCCATGCCGGACATGGCCTCCGTGTGTTACTGTGAGATGCAGATATAAGAAGCAGCGAGTCAGGGAAACTACTCACACTCCACGCATTTCATAGTCCAGAGGAGAAAGCATAAGAGAAACAGCCCCGTGCTCACTAGACCCTCGTTTGCCTGTGAGATTTGTGTCTTCAGAACTCTATGTTAGTGATTAAAGCATAAAGAATTTCTTCACGTACGATTTGTTCAAGAGTCTTTGGCTTATTTTGCTTTGTTTGTTTTAACCATAGACTGCTGTCATTAACTTCATAGTGTTTGGCTCAACTCTTTTAAAATTGTGTAATCTTAGAATTTTCTAATCTGCCATTAACAATTCACTTGCATCAGTAAGTTTTGCCCAGCAGCTGGCCAGCAGAGCAGTAGAATAAAAATCGCTTTTGTTCCTCACATTGGCTCATTCCGGCCTTAGCTTTGTCTAGTATCAGGAAAAGGGGCTAGGGCGGACACAGGTGTGTGCTGACAGACCCCCGAGCTGGGTCCCCGCTGCTGGTGCCCTGGGCCTGCCTGGCACAGCTGGCCACCTGCTGTCTTGTTGTCCTGTCCTGAAGCTGTGTCTTTTTAGTTTTCTGAAGTGTCAGTTCATGGGGAGAGAATACATATATATAATTACTGAACGGTCTGGATTTGAGTAAATGCAGGTACCTTTCGTTGTAGCCTCAGCTTTTCTGTCCTTCCAAGGTGAGACCTTAGTCTGACCCTCTCCCAGGAACGGTAACTGCCCCCTTGAAGACAGACATCATTACACTGGGAGTTGATGATCTGCTCTTACAGTGCAGTCATTTCGTGACAATAATACTGTCTTTGCCAATTGAAATGCTAGTGTGTAAATAGAGCAGGCCAGACTAAAGTTTTGTCTTTGAAATTTTGAGGTCGTCCCTTCCTACGAACTTGAACTGAAATCATTATTTTCTCGGGGACCTCAGAGCTTCACACCCTTTAGACAGATGCAGGTCCCAGAGTCTGCACCTCTGGCCTCCGTGTCAGTTTCCGTCCTTGACCGAGTCAGGCGCAGGGGCAGTACTGCCCAAGAGGATCTGCTTTGCCCACGCGAGCGGGGAGCTTGAGGCTTCGCCCCACCGGGCAGGGGCCGGGGGCGCCCTTTCCCCTCTTACTGTGTGGCTCCCGCAGACTCCTGGAGTCCCAGCTGCAGTCGCAGAGGAGGAGCCACGAGAACGAGGCGGAGGCCCTGCGCGGGGAGATCCAGAGCCTGAAGGAGGAGAGCAACCGGCAGCAGCAGCTGCTGGCCCAGAACCTGCAGCTGCCCCCCGAGGCCCGCATCGAGGCCAGCCTGCAGCACGAGATCACGCGGCTGACCAACGAGAACCTGGTGAGGGGCGCCGCGCGGACCCGCTCTCACTGGCGCGGGGGGAATAGGAAGGTGGGGCGGTCCGCGTGCCTCTGCCCTCCGGCGGAGGGGCCGTGGGGGTGCCGGCCCGGGCCGGGGCTCTGGTGGCTCTGCCCAGCCTCGGCCTTCTCAGGGGTCTGTCAGGTGACTGTCAACGGCAGAGACGGGGACGACGGTCCCCACCGCACTAGACCGCTCTGCAGAAGAGAGGCTGGCATTGAGGTCGGCAGACCGGGCAGGGCGCAGGCTGCCTGGGTGGACCGCTGGGACGGGGCACACTGTTACTCATCCAGGCAGAGCTTAAGCCATAAGTGAGGGTTTTCCTGCCAGATTCTGCACACTGGCCTGGAGTCTAAGGTTTTTCTTTTTCTTTGTTTCTTTTTTTTTTTTGAGACAGCATCTCACTTTGTAGTCCAGGCTGGCCCTGAGCTTACTATGGAGCCCAGGCAAGCCTGGAACTCAGCAATCCTCCTGAGCTGAGCCTCTGCCTCCCGAATGCTGGGATTACATCTTTTATTTTTTTAACAGAAAGTTTTTCTACGCTTTTTCTTCTCAGTCACAAAACAGCTTTTATTACAGATTATAGTCTTAAAAATCGTTTTTAAGTTTAACATATTTATTGCATTAAGAGCACTGAAACATTGTAAGTCTACATATCTAATAACATCTATAGTGTAGGGACAGCCTGATTTTGAGAAAAGTTGTTTGATACTATTGGTGCCTTATGTCTTTTTTTTAAAATGAAGTTCCTTAGTGACTCTAGTAAGGCAGCTGGAGTTTTCTTAGCGCTCTGACAGTCAGAATCACCCTTGTGCTGCTGCATTAGTGAGCACCGAACACAAGAAGTTTGCCTGAGTCGTGCATTCGGCCTCGTTTTCTGCATATTCAAAGCAAAGTCCACAGGGGTTGTTTTCATGGTCCGTCTGTCTTTCGTGGGAGGCTCTAGGGTGGGGATGGGGAGAGATGAGGAAGGCCCTTGAGCTTTTTCCAATTCATGGGGGACACTTTCTGAATTCTAAAGTGTTTTCAAAATGGTGCTTTATTACCCTTGCACAGATTCTTGCCTCAGTTAAACTAACAGTGCTTTGTGGCCTGAGTCCCAGGAGGTTAACTGGGCGGTGCACAGACCCTGTGCTCCTTTGTGGCTCTGTTTACGACTGTCTGAAGACGCCAGTGCTCGGTGGACCTGTGGACCACAGGTGCTTCTGGGTGGCCGTTTCCAGGGTCTGTTCCCTGAGCCGATCAGCACCTCCCTTGCCTACTGTCTGCAGTTTGAACCTTCTTGTCAGTTCTTCATAGCTAACATGGAAATAAATCAAGTCCCACATTCACAGGTGAAGAACCTAGTTTGTGAGTTGGAATTTAAGGGCCTTTCACCGATCAGAGGCTTCTCCTGCCATTACACTGACTGCAAATTAAGAGATGGATTCAGACTTTGCCACATGAAATGATGGGCTTTTTTCAGTCTTCACAGGTTCCGTTTCCCTGGTGCCTTTCGCACTTGGGCAGAATATTAAAGCAGCCCAGATCTTCGTGTCCCTGGAAGTTCTGCTTGCAGAACATCCACCACCCACCCAGCCCCACAGACGCAGAAGGTCCCTCCTCTGGAGCGGCTCCCGTGCCGCCTCTTCAGGGAGCTGGCACAGCCGCACAGCACTCTGCCCACCGCGCTCTCGGTGCCCATCCTCGAGAGCCACAGGCCGGACAGTGCGGCAGCTTGAGGCTGTCAGTGCGGGTGGGGCTGGGCCAGAGGGCAGAAGGCCGGGATCTGCGAGGCAGGCCCGTCCCGGGCACGGACACCCTCATTGCTCACCAGCTGAGTGACAGTGTCCTGGCTGGCGCCTGTCTCCTTTGAGGCCGTAAGAAATATTTGTAGTATTTATAAGGTTAAGACCATCTATGCTAGAAAAATAATCAGGTCATGGTGGTGACACACACACGTGCACACACACACCCCGCCCCGGGTTTTGAGTAGTTTCATTGTTTACATTTCAAAATATTTTTGAATTGATTTTGCCGAGAGGTCACATTCCCTCAAAGATGGGAGGAAACAAATCTCCGTTGTGCCTGTTTTTCCAGTATTTTGAGGAATTATATGCAGATGACCCTAAGAAGTATCAGTCCTACCGGATTTCACTTTACAGACGGATGATTGTAGGTAGAACCAGTGCTCGCGTTGTCCTCCTGCGCTTCTGTCCCTGGAGCCACCCGCGGCCTGTCCCAGCAGGCTCTCCGAAGCTCACACGCCGTCCTCACACCGCTCCTCACGCCGTCCCTGCCCCACTGGCACGTCTGGTTTGTTATTAACACCAGGCTCACAGTGTGATGGGAGCGAACGTGTCGGGAGGCCAGTTAGAATCTGAGGGCCGCTCCGCACCCCGCTGGAAACCGTTCCTTCAGGGCTGCCTGGTGCCCGAGCCAGCGGGCGAGGCCCCGCACGGAGGCCTGGTCTCCTGAGAGCCGCCCGGGGCTGCCTGCGCTGCTGGCCGGGGCCTCCCTCTCGAGGCCCGGTCAAGTGTGCCAGTCGCCGGCCACAGCTCTTCGCTAGGCAGTGCCCACAGGTGCCCCCAGGACGCTCCGCGTCTGTCATGTGCGCTGGGTGTTCAGAATCGCCCCTTGGTCTCAGTGTACACAGTGCCACAGGGGACTTGTGCGGCGGCCACTTTCGTGCTCCGGGCAAGAGCGGCCTGCCCGGCCTCCGGCCTCCTCTCCCATTATTTTCGCAGCCTACCTTTTAATTGCTGAAACTACCTAGGCTTTGAGGCTAAGGTCAGCGTCTCCGGTGGTGAGTCGCACGGGGACCGAGCTTCGCGCGCGGGCGTCAGGGTTCCCACGGGCGGGCTCCCTCGGGCTTCCCACGGAGCCTCGGCCCACTCCTCGGAGCTCACCGTGCACGCCCTCTAAAGGGAGCCGCCCCGCCGCATGGCTCGGGCACCCTCTGCCCGTCACACTGTGAGACGCCCTCACTGTGCTTGCCAGCCCTGCTCTCGGCAGCCGCTGCTCCCCCGCCCGCTGGGCCCAGCCAGCTGGGGGCTCCCCTGCGAGCTTTCCGGAGCTTTTGTGTAAAACTAACAGTGTTGTTTCTGTGATTTTTGTGTCTCGTTTCCCTCGATGCTTTTCCCTGGGTGGCTTTTTTGAAACTTATACGTATTTCTCATTTTGATCTGTAGGACTTGATGGAACAACTGGAAAAACAGGATAAGACTGTCCGGAAACTGAAAAAACAACTCAAAGTATTTGCCAAAAAAATTGGTGAACTAGAAGGTACTTCATGTGTTTTTCTGACAGTTACTAAAACTTGAAATTTTGTGTTTCCATTTCACTGGCTTAAGAGATGTTTGCTCGGAAATACTAGGGAAGATGACAAAGATTACTTTTGGCAAACCTGACCTCTGTGGAGCGGAAATGTCCATTTCTAGATGAAGAAAATGTTCTTTCCTGGTAGTAATAAGTTCCGAAGGGAGAACATTTTATTCAGCTAACATCTAAGAAGTATCTTGTGTACGCCATGGAATGTGCTGTGGTGTGATGGGGTAGGGCCGTGGACTCCGGAGATATGCTGCTGAGTGTCGAGGGCTAGCTCCTCCATTCCTCGTTAGCCCTTGGATTCTGGGCGCCTCCTTAACCTCTCTGTGCCTCAGTCCTCCCACCTGTCAAATGGGAAGCGCGACTGTCTCTGGTGTGGGTCACGAGGGCTGAACGAGTTAATGTGGGTGACATAATAGGAATACTAGGTATGGCTTCGTGGTCCATATTAACTGTCCTCATTAAAGATACTGAGAGGAATGAGGTAGATTCCTCAAAGAACTCAAAGCCCAGTGGACAAAAACCAAAATATTTGAATTATAACTGCAAAGGAGTAAGAGTTCTAAACACCTCATGGTTTCTGTGCGATGATAGGAAAGCCCCATGAAAAGTCAGCAGAGACCAGCTGTGGTGGTTGTTGTGAGTGCAGGAGTGGCTGGTCTCCGGCGAGCTCCCAGGGCCCTGCCCACTGTGGCAGCGCCAGTGCCAGCGGGGCAGGCTCCGCCAGACCCTAGGCCGTCCCAGTGACCTCCTCACTGCTCCAGACGTGAGAGCTCAGGCCCAGGCTGGAACGGCCTCCAGTCTGTGTAGACGGAAAGCCGCCTGGCCTCGGCCACCTGCCTCCCTTTCTGGTGTCGGTCTGCGTCGTCCTTGGGTGGCTCTGGGACGAGGACACCACCACCGGGGGTGACTCGCGCCAAGCAAGGCTCGCCAGCCGGCACACCGCCCTGTCCTGACTCCCCTTTCCTGGCCGCTTGTCCTCTGAGGACAGAGTCAAGTGTGGCGTCCTTGGAGCGGCCTGTCCCGTCCCCCAGACGCCTTTGGCCCCACCCTCCGCACAGCCGTCTGGCTCGCTCCGTGGGCTCCGCATGGAGTGTCGTTAGCAGGGTCCCTGCTTGCACTGCTGGCCTCCGTGATAGACCGTGAGCTTCCTGGGCAGAGGAACACTTCCCATTTCTCCTTATCTTTCCAGCAGCCAGCACTGTGTCTATCATAGCCCTTCCAGAATAAATTTCAGAAATATTTAGAACATGGTGACGTAGGTGTTGACGGTGGAGAGGATATTGCTCCCTTAGAGGTGCAAATTCTGAAGTATTTGTTCACAAGTTAGAAAATTGCTTTGCAGCCACATTTGATAGGTAACCCCATAGTGCTGCAAAATTCATATATCATGTTACACTCTCTTGTTTTTTCTTTGACACAGGGTCTCACTGTGTAGTTCAGGCTGATTTTGAATGTAGGTGATCCTCTTGCTTCAGCCTCCCGAGTGCTGGGATCGCAGGCATGTGCCACCTGGTCATGTTAAATCTGAATTTGTAGATCACATATATGCACAAGCCATGATTATTGGCAGAACTCAAAACTATTTTTTGGGTGAAAACTTTCAGCTATTAACTGTGCACTCATAGTAATCATGCAACCAAATATTTGTTTAAAAATTGATTTCAAGGGCCGGAGGGTTAGCTCAGTGGTTCCAGCACCTGCCTCGCAAGTGCAAGGTCCTGAGTTCGATCCCTGGTAACCACATGCAATGCTGGGCTTGGAAACTTATGCCCACCAACAATCAACACCACATACCACAATC
Organism: Thryonomys swinderianus; assembly: GCA_004025085.1. NCBI lineage: Eukaryota > Metazoa > Chordata > Mammalia > Rodentia > Thryonomyidae > Thryonomys > Thryonomys swinderianus. The sequence continues at coordinate 18,760 of PVIC010010466.1, forward strand.
CCGGACGTGGTGGCTCACGCCTGTCATCCCAGCACTCGGGAGGCAGAGACGAGGATTGCAGAGTTCGCGGTGGCTTGCCTGGGCACCATAGTGGGCTCAGGGCCAGCCTGAACTACAAAGCGAGTCTCAAAAGCAAAAAAAAAAAAAAAAAAAAAAATTGATTTCAAGGATATAAACTTGTGAGTTAATTATCCATTTGATTCCTAGTAGCTTTTTTGACTTACATTAGTAATCTAAGTACGTAGAAAAGCCTTTGGGAAGGCAACTGTTAGATTAAACCAAAGAAGAAAAAGACACAGCCGTTCTTAACAGAGCGTGTGTTTTGAGAGTGAAGGGACTCAAGAGGCATCAGGCGGCCCAGCTGGCACTGCCCAGATGGACGCCGAGTGGCCAACTTCTCCTGACATCTGTCCTCCTCGCCTGAGCTCCCAGGTAGAGGGCGTGACAGCGACTTCGTGCAGCGAAGCCGTTTCCATAAAGGAACATTGGTGCGCGTCTTCCGGGAGTGCTGTGCTGTGTGTGCACCCTTCTGGTCTAGAATAGCACAGCGCCCCTTCCTCCTGTGGGCTGCATTTAATTAAAGACTTCTTGAAAAGTCAACAGACCTTTTTTTAGATGCCAACCTATATAATTTTTAGTGGAAGTTATATAGCAAAATGGGGAGTGTTTTGGAGTTTGATCTGCTTCGTGCTGTATTTTAATCCAGGAGTAGGTGTTGCATCTCAGTTTTTATAGTCTGGAGATTCAGGCCCCAAGTATCTGGCCATCAGTTACTTTGGAGGAGAGGACAGAGCTGAACCCAGAGGCCACTGGTGACTTGCCAAGGCCTTGCCAGTTGGGTGGCAGGAAGCAGTGGGCCTTCTGAGCCCTCTGCAGGGCCTTACCTAAGTGCTAGGTTCACTTGAGATTAGGACGTTCCTGGTGCCAGTGAGGAAAAAAACTTTTTTTTTTTTTTGAGACAGGGTCTCGCTTTATAGTTCAGGCTGGCTCTGAGCTCACTATGTAGCCCAGGCAAGCCTCGAACTCAGCAATCCTCCTGTCTCTGCCTCCCGAGAGCTGGGATTACAGGTGTGAGCCACCACGCCCAGCACTGTGGTATGTGGTGCTGATTGCTGGTGGGCATGAGTCTCCACGCCCAGCACTGTATGTGGTTACCGGGGATTGAACTCAGGACCTTGCGCTGGCGAGGCAGGTGCTGGAACCACTGAGCTAACCCTCCAGCACAAAAAAACATTTTTTTTAAGTCATTCTAATTTAAAGTCTAATTTTCCGTCTGGGCAGTGAAATCCAGGCACACTTCCCCATCAACCTGATGACTGCGAATCTCGAGAAAGGTGTGGGGTTTGTCTCCCACCTTTCTGGAAGGTGCTGGTACAGGTGGCCCGTTCATGCTGCTCCAGCCGCACAACTCAGACAAGGAGGTTGTTCGCAGGAGAATCCCATTCTCATAGTTCTGAGGATGGACGTCCAGACCCGGTGTCTGAGGCTCAGTGTCTGGGGAGGCCCTGGCCTCTGCTGCCTACGTAGGATGGTGCCTGCCTCCTGAGAGGCCTCGCTGGCCCCGGGGTGCTTTGGGAGCCATCCTTCTCACCGCCTGGCGAGCACCCTGAGGCCCAGTCCTGATGCTGTCAGGTGCAGATGTGTGCGGCAAGCTGCAGTCCTGGGAGTGTGTGAGGCCTGGCAGAGCACTCTGACCTGTGTTCCTGATGCTTCAGAAAGGCTGCCGTGCTATGCTGAGCTGATATCTAGCTTTTATCTGTGAGTTTTTTCTGTAGACTTAAGGCCCTAGGAAGCAGTCAGAGACAGAAAAACTTCAAAGATTACAGCACATTCTGTGTGACATTTTTGTACTGAGCCAAAAATACTCTGATTTGAGATTTTGCAAAAGGCGAGTGTAACATCCTTTTAAAACGTGGGTTCTCTCAGTGAGAATGCTCACCATGTTCCATGAACTCTGACGCACCTTTGATTAACGTCTCACCGTCTCCAAAGTTTGTGTCTGAAAGCCAGATGCAGTGGCACAAGGCTGTAATCCTAGCACTCTGGGAGGCTGAGGCAAGAGAACTGCAAAATCCAACCTAATTTAGCAAGACCCTGACTCAAAAAAAATAATGGCCTGAGGATGTAGCTTAGTGCAAAGACCTCGGGCCGCACCCCTGATACTGCCAAAAAGAACAGAACAGCTGTTGGCATGTGATGTGCTACCGCTTAACTGGCAGTGGTTTTCCTCTTTAGTGTACATATAATGGCGTGTCTCTAACTAGCGGCACGCTAAGTTCTGTAAAATTGGTGCATTTAGGACATCATCTTTAGGCTGTGTGGAGTCCACGTAGGTGCGTTTGTCAGTAGCTCTCGCTGACCCCCCACTCTGCCCCCTGGGTCTCTGCGGCCCAGCTGTGGAGGCCACTGCTCCGTCCATACTCGCTGTTGTGTTCGAGCTGACCGCAGAGGTCACAGAGTGAAACTGAGTGGCTGGGTCTCCCCTTCTCTCGTGTAAAGGAGCGCGTTGTCCGGTGGCGCTGGGGCTCTGCGGCTGCGGTGCGCCCGGCCTGCTCGGCCCCCGGTCGCAGCGTGCTCTCTGTAGACGTCACGGTGATGGACATGCGGACGGACGGTGCTTTCGGCAGGCCTTCAGCTCCAGGAGCCTCGGGGTGTGGCACTGGCCGGGCGGTGCGTGGGCGTCCCTGAGTCCGGCCACCACGGGTGTGCACAGGTACCGGTGTCCCACGCCCAGCGCCCGGCTCCCGAGCTAACCCGGAGCTAACCCGGAGCCGGCCACAGGGAGGCCGCGCTTCCAACTGCTGAGGTGTTTAACAGAGTCTTGGAACTCGGTCTGTGCTTAAGTAAACCCCTCCCGGCTCCCTTCCTGCGGATGAAGGCTTATGCCCACCCCTGGCGCGGTCCCCGTCCCAGGACAGCTCGTTCCCGCGCCTCCTGTGCCCCCCGTCCATTCTCAGCCCCGAGCTGAAGGCTTCTTTTTACCCTTGGCCTAACTACTCCACCTGCTGCCGCTGACCCCACCACCGTGTTTCTTGCTCGGCAGGTTGTGCTCGAGTGATTACAGCTCAGTAGCAGGATGTCCAGCTCACTGTCAGACAAACAGAAGGGAGATACTTAGTGATGCACGTCAGATCGTTGTTTTATTTGCCTGTAATTGCGTTGGGAACCAGAGGAGGCAGGAGAGGGGGCGTGTCCTGTGAGACCTTCCCGGGGAAGAACGTCTGTTCAGGGGGCTGGTGTGAAGCAGAGCAGAGTAAGAGCTGTTCGCTTCTGATGACTGGATTCTCCAGCGCACGGCCCTCTCACCGTCCCCTCCCTGGAATATTCTGTTTCCTCTGTGAGCGCAGCCCAGAGGTGTTAAAGTTTCTGATGGGTAGACAGCAGTTCACAAGTACGCTAGACTGCATACTTGTGGAACATTTCATCTATTGAGGTAAACCATGTTACCAAAAGAAAAACAGCTTTGAATCAGGTGAGGTTATTTGATATTAAAAATACCATGCTCCACTGGTTGTTAGAGTACCATTTGTTACCTGTCCAGCCAATTTCATCAGGAAAAATACTTCAAGAGAGGACGATTAAGTGGTAACTACAGCAAGTTCCTATTGTTAGAGTTCATTCGACAGTCAGGGACCTGGAAGCCTCACGTCTTCCCGTCTGAAAAAACATTTCCTCTCCCTTTTTGTTTCTCGCCCAGTGGGCCAGATGGAGAACATATCCCCGGGGCACGTCATCGATGAGCCCATCCGTCCCGTCAACATTCCCAGGAAGGAGAAGGACTTCCAGGGGATGCTGGAGTTCAAGAAGGAGGACGAGCAGAAGCTTGTGAAGAACCTGATTCTGGGCAAGTGTTCTGTGTGAGAGGGGTCTCCGGGGCGGAGCTCGCACTGATGACTGCCGTGCTGGGCATGAGGCTGGCAGTGCCCCACGAGCTGGGCCCTGAGCTGCTGCTCAGTGCCCGGGCTGCCCGGAGGGCCTCGGAGGCCAGGCCTGCTGAGCCGGCTGTGTGTCAGACTCAGCCAGGGAGCCGCTCAGACCGTGCGTACCTGGCCCTCTCGGCCCAGTGACGCCCAGATCGCTGGGGAGCGGAGCAGCCATGTCTAGTACTTGTTCAGAAAAGACCCCGGCTGCCGAGCCAGGGATTTAGCTCATGTGTTTCTGACCCTACCTTGGAGGCACAGGGGCCCAAGTTCGATCCCCAGTACCACAAAAAAAAAAAAAAAAAAAAAGACCCCAGCAAAGAAAGAGTAGGAAGAGTAGGATGGGGTGCTGAGATGAGTGGGTGCAGCTATTCAGGGGTGTCAGGCTGTGCGTACGTGCCCTGCCGGCAAGGGGCTTTCAGGGATGGCAGCAGCTGAGGAGAGCTGTGAGTTAACTGAAATACGTAACCCTCTTGCACGGCCCTCGTGTGGCACTCCTCCCCCGGTGCCAGGTGGCAGCAGTGTGGCTGGCAGTCACGCCCGCTTTAACATCTCCAGGTTCGTGGTGTTCAGCTCACCACCGAGGGTGGGTGCAGAAAAGCAGGGCGTGCGTCGGCCCTGGAGAGCACACCCGACACTGAGCCACCCCAGGGCCAGGTGTGTGGCTGGAGCACGGAGTCAGGCCCGGGCACCGGGACACCCTGGGCCTTGGGTTTTGTGGGTGAATGAGATGAAAAGCTGCTTGGGGACTTGCCCAGCAAGAGTAATGCAGCCAGACTCCCTCCATAAAGAAGTGCTCCAGTGAGCACGGGAAGTGGGTCACCAGTGGCCAGGCTAGGTCAGGGCCCCGCCGGCCTTGGCTGGCAGGGTGCCAAGAAAATGCAGAGAGAAGGAGCTGCACTCCGGATGTATCTATAGCCAGAGCCAGCAGGAGCCACTGAGAACTAGGTATGCGGTGTGAGAAGAAAGGGGTCAGAGAGGGTCCGTGCGGTGGCGAGCACCTGCGATCCCAGCACTGAGGTGGCTGAGGCAGGAGGAGCACAGCCTCGGTCTGTGAAGTGAGACCCTCCCTCAGACAGCAAACAAAACGGGTCAGAGAGATAAGGAGACTTGTAACCTGGAAAACTGGGAGGCTGGAGCTGTTCTGGAGGCCACGAGGACCGAGGGAGGGGAGCTCACGTGAGGAGTCGGGCTTGGTGTGGAGAGGCTCTGAGGCGTGCCCCGCGGGGACATTGGGAGAGCCGGCAGGAGGCAGCTGTCCCGCGCTCCGACGGAGGGCGTCCAAGCCCGGGCTCCATCAGGCTGGCCGCCGGCCCTCTGTGACTCGCCCTTGTGCACCCTTTCCAGAGCTGAAGCCCCGCGGGGTGGCGGTCAACCTGATCCCTGGGCTGCCGGCCTACATCCTGTTCATGTGCGTGCGGCACGCTGACTACCTGAACGATGACCAGAAAGTGAGGTCGCTGCTCACGTCCACCATCAACAGCATCAAGAAGGTGCTGAAGGTGAGTTCGCAGCGGTGCAGGTGAGGACGGCCACACAGGGGCGCTGTGTCCTCACAGCTGCGCCACCCAGTTCCCGGCACCTCAGGCGGCCTGTCTGTTCGCCTTGGTTCCGAGCAGGGCTGAGGCTGGACACAGACCAAAGTTAATCTCTCCCTGGACAGAGTCGGCCTGCTTTCAGGTTTCATGTGCAACTGAACTAGGAGTGCTGAGTGGGCCTGTACATGGGACGTGATGCCGGTGTTTAAACAGATGCCGTGTGCCGGGACCCAGGCCTCCCTGTTGGAAGAGGAGCCCGGCCTTCTTACTTCTGTTCCCAGCATTCCCCGGCTCAGCCCTGGTCGGCCTGTTCCCTAAACAGCTGCTTCCCAGGGAGACGGGCACAGATGCTCAGCAGGGGAGGCTTGGGAGGGCGGCGGCATTGTGTAAGAGCACAGAGCCCACGCAGCTCCACCAGCTCTGAGTCATCGTGCCCACTTGGTGTGCGCTGGGGGCAGGATTGAGGGCGTTGGCACCGCGCCTCCTTCGGGATGAGGCACTAATGCATCCACTGAGCTCTGATCCACAAACTTTTTTTTTTTGAGACAAGTTCTCGCTTTGTGGTTCAGCTGGCCCTGAGCTCACTGTGTAACCCAGGCAAGCCTGGAACTCAGCAATCCTCCTGCCTCTGCCTCCCAAATGCTGGGATGACAGGCGTGAGCCACCACACCCAGCACTGTGGTGTGTGGTACTGATTGCTGGTGGGCGTGAGCCACCACACCCAGTATTGTATGTGGTTACCGGGATCAAACCAGGGACCTTATGCTTGGTAGGCAGCTGCCGGAACCACTGAGCTAAATCTCTAGCCCAGATCCACAAAGTTTTTAAAAAGTGGTAAAATATGCATAGCATACAGTTGACCTTCAGTCACCTGACGTGGACAGCGCAGGCGCAGCGCCGCCCGTCTTCTCCTGACACTGCACCTCCCTCCTCTGCAGCACTCTCCACGCTGCATCCGGCAGGGCTGGCCACAGCCGGGAGCCACCGAGGGCTTCACGTAAGACATGGGTAGATGTCTCTGAACATTGCTCATGTTTAATACACCGAAGCTGGATAGCACTTAGACTGTGACTTTTGCTACTCAAGTCAAAACTCCTACACAGACCAAAAAAATAAAGTTTTTCTCTTCAACCTGAATTGCAAGAAGACACATGAGCTGGGCGTGGTGGCTGCGCCTTGCATCCCAGCTCTCCGGGAGGCTGACGTGGGAGGGTCACGAATCCCAGCTCACTCCTGGGCTAGCAGTTTGGCAAGAGCCTGTCTCCCGCTAAAAATAGAACAGGATGTCGAGGGCACATCTCAGGGTGAAGCCTGGGACTCATGCCAACTACTGCAAAGTAAATTTTTTAACAAAGATGTTATCTGGCTTGACTGCTTATCCTCAGGCTGGGGATTTAGCTCAGTTGCACCACTGTCTGCCGTCCAAGTCCGAGGTCACGAGCTCAATCCCCAGTACACTGGACAAAAAATAATTCTCATGACTCATAATCTGACCATACTGTGTAAATATTGAAAAGGAGTAGGTACGAGACGTGATATTCCTCATTCATTTTAAATTGACATGCTTTTGTTTCACACCCATGTTTTGAGTTGAAGTGTGATTTGCACTTGGGTCCATGGGTCCTGAAACCACGTGACAGGCTATGCCATAATCTAATAAAGTAAAAACTACAGGTAGCTTTGAACTCATCTCGTTTTCTCTGTAAGGAAGTCAGAGCTAACTGATTTATTATTTAATTTTGGCCAAGTACAGGTTGTTCATTGTAAAAATATTATTTTGGAAAACTCAATCTGTTAACTTCCTGAGCAGAGTTGGCATTCAGTTTCACATACTTTAAAGTTTCCCAACAAGTAAATAGTCTTTTATTTTGAAGTAACAAAGGGCTTGCTCATTTAATGAGTGTGGGGTAGGCACCTTAGTGCTCATGTGGAAGGAAATTACACAGTCAGCTGTGTGAAAGCAGCTTAGCAAAGGCTGCAGCCCAGTAGCGGGAGCAGAGCCCGGTCTGAAGGGCGTCCTCTGGGGTTTAACTCCGTTTCCTTGGAAATCGTTTTTCAGTAAGGCGCCTCCTGGCGACTCCTCAGCGTCGGTGCAGCCGCACACCTCCAGCCCAGGCTGCCCCAGGGTCTCTGCAGCATGGCTTGTCTGCCAGGGCGTCAGTGACTGTCCCCGCCAGCCTGTGCGCGGCATCGCCTTGGCTTCTGCCTGCTGGTCCTTGTCAGCATGGCCCGGGCTCTCCTGGGCACAGTTGCTGTCCAGGTCCTTGCGAGGCCAAGTTTATTTTTAGTCAAGCCTGTCCTCAGGCCATAGGGTGAATTACCTGGTGTTAAAACAGTTTCAGGATCTGAGCTGTCCTGTCTCAGCTAAAATGAGTAAATCAGATTTATTATCCTCTGGGATATCTTTCTTAAAGTTTTTATAGAAAAACACTCTCCCAAATTTAAAGGTTTTAGTTTGTTTTGTGCTTGCGTCACCTATAAGGAACTTACTGATCTAGACAGGTGACCCTCTTGCAGTCTCCTCCGTTCGTGACCCGCTCCTGGTACACTTTACCGCACGGAGCCCCGCGCGGAGCGCCTGGCAGGCTTCACAGACACTCTGAGCCCAGACCCTGCTGTGCTGGCGGAGCCCAGCGGTGAGAACGGGCAGCGTGCGGGCAGCAAAGTACATGCTGCGGCTTCCCTTCCGTGACTTCCTGTGTCCAAACAGGTCTGTGTCTCGTTCACAAATCAGAACCTCTGAAGGCGCCCTTCCCAGCGCTGTGTCTTCGGCCGAAGTCAGTCTGGCCGAGCCCGGTGAGGCGCTGCTCAGGCCGTCCCGGCCTCCCTTCCTGCCCCGGGCCTTCGTCTCAGTCGGGATGAACCGAGCGTTCAGACTTGCTTGCGTGTTCCTCTGTTCCAAGTCCAGACGTCTGTGTTTCTGTCCTGACGCCTTCACCCAGCAGCCCCAGAGCTGGGCCAGGGCCACGGGGCCGAGTGCTCTGCGCACTGGGCAGCTGGGCCGCGGGGCGGAGCCGCAGTGACAGCGGTTTGTTCCTGTGATGCTGGCGGGGGAAGAGGCCTTCTGGCATCTGTGCGGGGTTTTCCTCTTGCTTTTTCCCTGCAAAAAAGGCAAATTTAGACTTATTCTCTTTTTCAGAAAAGAGGTGATGATTTTGAGACCGTCTCCTTCTGGCTGTCTAACACATGCCGATTTTTACACTGTTTGAAGCAGTACAGTGGAGAAGAGGTGAGAAAACCTTGGTTATAAAACCAGCATGCTGCTCTATCCCTGACCTTTTTGAGGGAAAATTTAAAAGCACAAAATGTTTTTGAGTGTGTGTTGATGGGTGCCGCAGCACACACCCATAATTCCATCCACCGGGGAGGCTGAGACGGGAGGATCCAGCAGATGGGAGGCCCTGTTCAGTCCCAGAACTGTGGAAAAAAGATTTGCCCTTTAAGTTCAAAACCCAGGTTCAGAAGCAGCGTGGTGGTTCGTTGTTCTGTCTAGTGAACTGAGGAATGGTAGTTTCCTCCCCTCGGAGTTTGTAAGAGCAGAGACAGGCAGCATCCATCCGTGGATAGTTACCACAGTGGAGCTCTTGGTCAGGACATTGAAGTGAGCTGTCACGAACTAATACTAGAATATTTGGTTAAAGAACATGCGCTGTGGCTTGCCACAGGACATTTTAAAAAATCAAAGACGAGAGACAGTGTAAAGGTTATGTGTCCTTCATTGTGTCCAGAATCTCTGTTGCTTTTGTTTCTGATGATGTACCCTTCATCTGATGCACATACCATATTCTGAGATCTTATAAAGTATTCGTTTGTTAAGGGCTATGTCAGACTAGTCCCATAGCAGGCTTTCTACGTTATTTAATTTTACAAAGGCCTGTGGAGCAGGAATTAGAGCCCAGTCTCACCGAGAAGGAGGCTGAGGCACAGTGAGGCCCGTCAGCTGCCCGAGCCCCTCCCTGTGCTGTGCTGAGAGCTGGGGTTCGGCCTGCAGCCCCGCGCCCCCCTCCACGCCTGGCCAGCCCATGCCAGGAGCCCGCTGGCCAGAAGGGCAGGACAGTCCCTCAAGTGAGGGGCCCCCCGAGCAGAGCCGGGGCCCCGAGGCCGGGCGGGGCAGGGCGGGTGTGCAGAGTGGGCGGCCTCGCTGGCCAGGCCTGGGGTGTCCCCGAGGACGGGGGAGGTGCTGCCGGCAGGGCCTGTTCTCAGCGTGCCCTGGGCACGGCGCTCTGGGGTCCGCCTGGGCAGCGAGCCGGGTCACCAGGCTGCTCCTGTCCGTCGTGCAGTGTTGCCCACGTCCGCTTCGGACAGGAAAGAGCGGTTCTTTCTTTTTTCCTTCAAGTCCCCCATCGTGTGTTCTTGGCATTACGCCTTGAAAGCCTTAAGTGCCGAGTATGTCTGAGTTTGAAAGCCAGGGAAGGGGAGGGAGGCTGCCGACAGTGGCAGCGTGGGCGGCCCGCCTGCCTCCTGCGTGGGGTGCGGGGGCGCCCGGGAGCGAGAGCAGGAGGCGCAGGGCGCGGCCACGCGGACCCTCCGCCTCTGCCCACGAGGGCGACTGAAAGGTGAAGCACAAGTTACGTCTTCTCAGGGTGTTGAGGAAAAGACACATCGCCGGGAAGAGTGAGCTCAGTGTACTTGCAGAAAAGGGGAGGTGTCTTTCACTGTGATAAATTTTGTTTAAACATTCACTATAGTTTTTGATCAAGGCACTTGTGTGTTGTCCTCCGCTTCATGCACCAGATCCGACAGCGAGCAGCTTCTGGCCCTTCCTGAAGCCGCAGTGAGAGGGACTGTCTCAGGATGCCCGGAGCTGGGGCAGTGAGAGGGAAGGCGCGCAGGGGCACAGCAGGGCTGCCTCCGACCGTGCGGGGCGGCGGGCTAGCTCGCACCGGGAGCGTTCCGGGAAGGGTGCCGGCGGCACCTTGTCCTGCAGTCGGTGCTCTCAGTGTGAACACTCCCTGCGTCTCTCCAGGGCTTCATGAAGCACAACACAGCCCGCCAGAATGAGCACTGCCTCACCAACTTCGACCTGGCAGAGTACCGGCAGGTGCTAAGCGACCTGGCCATCCAGATCTACCAGCAGCTCGTGCGGGTGCTGGAGAGCACCCTGCAGCCCATGATTGGTAAGGCTGAGGCACGCTGACCACAGGGCTGCCTTGGCAGGGCGCGTGCGGGGAACCCAAAGCAGGGTAGAAGGCGCCGGCCTGAGGCGAGCCAGCTTATTTGGCTGCGGCCTCCGCTCGCCCCCGGCTGCCACCCGTGCTTGATTCCCAGCCCGAGCCTGGTTGTACCTCGTCCCGTCTCTGAAGCCACTCTGAACTTGGGCGGGGGTCTACTGCAGGGGCTCCCGAGAGGCTTCGCTGGGGGGCCACGGTGGGGGCATCCCAGGAGGTAGGTGCTGCAGCCCCTGGAAATGGGCAGGACACTTCGGGTTGAGCGGCAGGCTCCTCCTGGCTGCAGGGTGTCTGTGGTGCACGTGTGGGTGTGCTTGTGTGCGGGCGCGGGCGTGCGTCCGTCCTTGGGCGTGAGCCCCGGCAGCTGGCCTTATGTCTGCACTCCTCTGGGCTGGTTCTCTGCTGCTGGCTACCTGCGTCCCTCTGGCCTTGGTAGCAGTTATGAGTAGGAACTCGGAGCCGTGTGTATGGCTCAGGCTGCTCCTTAGAATGTGTTGAATTTTTTAAAAACTTTTTTTCAAGTTACCAACACTGGTATCTTTAGGCAAATCATGAGCAGCTCTTCAAGCTACTGCTGGCTGCCCTTTGCCCACCGTGTGCTTTCCTGATTGCTTCGTCATTCTGCCTGAGGGCACACAATGCCCCGTTCTTTCGTAGCCCAGTTAAGCAGCGGGAGACCCGGGACACTAAGGAAGGCACAAAGGATGGCAGTGGTTTTTTCTCTCATGCCCTCAAGGTCAGGCGTGTAGGGCTACCTGGGTCACCCAGAGCAGGAGCCACACAGAGGCCGGGAAAGTGGGCATAGGCTAGCCCTTCCCTGCGCTCACCTGTGTCCCCGGGTGACCAGCACTGGTGTCCAGCGCATCCCGCACTGGCCCAACGGGGGTGAAAGCACGCCAGGCCATGGCTCCTCAGCCCAGCGTCAGGAGGGCACCGTCTGTGTGTGCTGGGTGGCACAGGCTGTCTCCAGCCAGGAACCCGCACCCTCCCGGGTCTTCTTCCTTCAAGGTGCAGCCCGCACTTCCTGCCGCCATCTCTTCCTTCCTTCCTCTCTTTCTTGTCTGTCTGTGCTGGGCTCGGATGCGGAGAGTGCTTGGCTGGCTCTGACAGGTCTCTGAAAGGCCCACCCCAGCTGCCACCCGAGGCAGAGCCACTGCCTCTTACTCTAGGAAACAGGCCTCAGGAGTAAATAATGTGAATTCCACGGGTAACAGTGAGTTCATCAGCGTCTCAACCCAGAGCTCCTTGGGGTGCCCCCCGGCCGCGCGCCCGCAGCCTCCTCACAGCTCGCCCCTGCAGTCTCAGGCATGCTGGAGCACGAGACCATCCAGGGCGTGTCCGGCGTGAAGCCCACGGGGCTGCGGAAGCGCACCTCCAGCGTCGCCGACGAGGGCACCTACACCCTGGACTCCATCCTGCGGCAGCTCAGCGCCTTCCACTCGGTCATGTGCCAGCACGGCACGGACCCCGAGCTCATCAAGCAGGTGGCCAAGCAGATGTTCTACATCGTCGGGGCCGTCACGCTCAACAACCTCCTCCTGCGCAAGGACATGTGCTCCTGGAGCAAGGGCATGCAGATCAGGTGAGGCCCCGGCCGGCCGCTGCCCGAGCTGAGCAGCCGCGCGGTGTGTCGCAGCCTCGCGGGCCGCCTGCCCTCGGGAATGCACCAGCGACCCCTGTGCGCCACGGGCGTTTCCACACCCTCAGATCTGCCCTGCTGGGTTTTTTTGTTGTTTTTTTTGTTTTTTTTTTTTGCTTTTTGGAGACAGGGTCTCGCGTTGTAGTTCAGGCTGGCCCTGAGCTCACTGTGGTGCCCAGGCAAGCTGCGCGAACTCAGCAATCCTCCTGTCTCTGCCTCCCGAGTGCTGGCATGACAGGCGTGAGCCACCACGTCCGGCATTGAGCCCTGCTGTATTTTAAGAAAAACTATACTCTGTTTTGTGCCTGTGGTCCAGCTGTCCTTTATCATTACCTCATTACTGTGACCAAACTGAGGCGGGGGATGTTGGCAAATACTAATTTTAAAACAGCTAGAATATTCAGAGTAGGAGGGAGGTGATTTCCTACCAAAGTGTTTAGTTACTCGCTTTGTGGACACAAGTGTTCTTTTCACACTTCCACCCTGGCCCAGTGGACTTGTGGCTCACTAAGACAAGGCTTCCCGCTCAGGGGCGGGGCTTCCTCCTCCGCCAGCTGTGTTTGCGAGTTGAAGCTGCCCGACATGGTGTCAGGACTCGCTGTCTGCCTGGCCTGAGTTCCAGTGAGACCCACGGTCACTTGGCTGCCACCCCCGGACCCTGCAGCCGTCCGGAGCCTCCCCGGTCTCCACCCCTCCCCAGCCTGGTCCAAGAGGCCGGAGCACAGACGCAGGGCTGGTCACTCAGCTTCTGGGTTAGTCTGCTCTGCGGCGGCTGTTTGCGGAGTCCGGCACCCACAGCACCGAGAAAGAGGTTTCCTTGGCCCGTGGCTTCAGGACTTTCCGTCTCGGCAGCATCAGGGCCGAAGGGGCTGCTTGAACAAGCCGCTCTCCCCGGGCAGCTGGGAAGCAGAGCAGGAGCGAGCGGTCGCAGGCGCGGCCCTCCGGGTGGCCGTCTCCTCCCACAGTTCAGCGTGAACGCCCTGGGCATCCAGTGACAGGCACAGCTTCCCGGGCACAGTCAGCTGGGCTGCTTCCGAGAGCACGTGGAGGGTGGCTGGGCCTCACCCCGTGACGCCTCGAGAGGCCGGCGAGCCTTGGGCCGGCTGCCCAGCAGGGGCGGCGCGGTGTGTGCTGCGCTTTGCTTATGGCAACTCAGAACTTCCCCAGAAGGAATTCGTTTTCATCTTCCGTTAAATTTTCTTGTCAGTTAATCTTACATAATTGTGATTATAAACCCCATGACTATTTATAATGACAAATTTCTAAGCAGAGCTGATTAGACTTAAGAAAATTGAACAAAAATACTGCCTGTCATTTTAACTGACAAGATCACTGACACAAAATGAAATGCATATGACAGCGCTCAGCAAATTTGACCTCTCTCTTCTCTCTCTACCCTCCACCCCCGGCTGTCTCTGTCTCTGTCCCAGATACAACGTCAGTCAACTGGAGGAATGGCTTCGTGACAAGAACCTGATGAACAGCGGGGCCAAGGAGACCCTGGAGCCGCTCATCCAGGCCGCGCAGCTTCTGCAGGTGAAAAAGAAGACGGACGACGACGCGGAAGCCATCTGCTCCATGTGCAGCGCTCTGACCACGGCCCAGGTGAGGCCCGCCATCGGCAAGCACATGGCTCCAGGCGCGGGAGGCCGCTGTGGCCGCCTCCTCCGCGGAGGGAGACACGTCCGCCCGGGTCTTGAGTAGAGGAAGTTTCACCAGAAGCGAGTGCAGGCCGGCGCGGAGGTGTGCAGGTGGTGTGCTGGCAGCACTGTGCCCCGGCGGCGTGCTCACTGTCCAGGTCAGGGAGAAGCGAGGTAAAACCGCAGGCCCGTCCTCCCGGGCTAAGGATTCCGTGCAGCTGACACTCCACGAGCTCCTGCCCATGTTATTTGGTAATGCAGTGATTCTTTACGACTTCTCTCCTTTAAACCATTTCCTGGCCCTTCAGTTCCAGAAGTGATTCATTGAGTTTCCAACTCTAGACGCCAGGCTTGTTGCTGGGGACGCTGTTCCGTGAATAATGAGTCCCCACCTCCCAGGGCCTCCCAGCTGAGGAGGAAGGCAGGCGCCTCCGACAGACTCCTGCAGAGGCTCCGGAGCAGTCTAAGCCAGAGGACTCTGGAAGTGCTGGGGGAGACAGCCACCACTGGCCGGGCGCAGAGCTTAGGGCACGGGCGGAGGCTGGGCGCTTGGAGCCAGCCCAGCCGTGTGAGACTGGGCACGGCATTTCTGCTGTGCTTGGTTATTTTCCACGTTGGCTCTTGGACTTGCTTATGTCATCACTTGTAACCAAACTCTCAGACTGTGCCAGGATGAGTAAAGTCAGTTTTATTCACATAAGAATAATGGAGAATCGCACTTCTGAGCAAGGGTCCTGAGAGCCCCCGTCTCTGCCAAGTGTGGCAAGCCAGAGCGTACCAGGGAAAACCTGACTTTCTGAACATCTGACTTTTGAAGAGCATACTCCAGCACTTAAACACGTACCAAGAGGTGATCAAGATATACAGTGAGTGTTTAAATTCTAAAGATTACAGTGAAGGTGCGGTTCCATTAATTCCCCTCAGAGTCCTGCCCCTCGCTTTGAACTCGCCTGGCCTGTCGTCCTGCCGCTTCCGGGAGCAGCTCTGTTCTTCCCGACTGTCGGGGGCCATGCTCCAAAACATGGGGCAGAGCTGCGAGCCACCCGAGGGACAGGCGGCCTCGTGAGACATGGCGCTGCGCCCACCCACCTGTTCTCCAGGCTGGCGCTGTGCACCTTCAGGGTCTTCCCCCAAATCAGAATGACCCAAAAGCTCAACAGCGGATCAGCTGTGGGCCCGACAGCGTCTGCCGCAGCCCTCTGGCCCCGCTCAGGAAGCCGGGCGGGAGGAAGGCGGATGCGTACGTCTGAAAGGAGGGAGGACCGTGAGGCCCCCGCGGCAGTCTGTCTTTCCAGTGAATGTTTAAGTCCGTGCACTCGCTTGGTGAGCGCACCTCGAGCTTCCGAGTCAGCTGCAGCTGCGGTCCAGCTTCTGAGCGAGCGCCCCAGGCCCGCCAGTCCCGCCCAGCACGCTGGCCTCTGTCCCGTCCCGCCTCTGCTGCCTGTCGTTCCCATCCCTGTCCATCGGCCTTGGCCTGCAGGCGTTCAGTATGTTATTTCTACTGTGATTAAGTAGTCACGCAGACTGGAAACTCGGCAGTGACCGTTCGTGTATTGGATGGCATGGCTTCAGATAGTACCTTGGAAATGAAGTGTTTCTACTATATACAGAAAATGGCTTGTCTTCCCCAGAAAAGTCACATTCCAATTACCCAAAATAAATTAACCTGGCACCTCTTAAAAGATCTTCTTACTGGGCCCCAGGATGTGGCTTAGGGGCGCCTGTCTGGAAAGCATAGGGTCCTGAGTTCAATCCTGGCACTGAAAAAAAAAAAAGATCTTATCCTCTAATTAATTAGTTGATTATTGAGGACCTTTGTTATTATTCATTCATAATAATTTATCTTTTGTAAAAATATGATTTTTAAAAGACCACTCAAAAGAAATATATATATGTTATTTGTAATATGATCTGATATATTTTGATATGAACAGGGCAAGTTGCAGAATAGTATTTTTTTTAACATTGCATCCCTCAAACAGTACTCGTGAAATGAGCCTATCCTTGTGAAAGTGGCCCGAGCCAGGGCACTGCCCAGTGGGAGCCCGAGCATGGGCCGCAGGTGCGGGGGGGGGGGGGGCCGGGGGGGGGGGGGGGCGGGGGGGGGGGGGGGGGGGGGGGGGGGGCCAGCAGGTGCGGAGGGCCGGCAGGTGCGGGGGGCCGGCAGGTGCGGCTGCTGCTGCGCCCCGTGTTGTACAGGAAGTCCCTGACTCGTGACCATTCATGGTGCGAACTTCCACAGCTGTCCTGTGTAAGATCACTTTGTTGGCTGGGGAACAACTATGATTTATGAACAATTCTCCTAACACGGATGAACTCATTTGAAGTCAGGGACTTAGTGGATTCCTCTGCACTACTCGGATGGTTTTCTACACTTACATTGCTTCTTAAAATACTACGCAAATATTCCTTTAGTAGCGTCGTGTAAAGAGGCAGTACTGGGGGCAGATATGCCACCTTCCCCCTGACTGGAGCCCTCCGCGCCTCCGGGACCAGAAACTGCACATACACCCGTGACTTTCCCAGGGTCCAAGGCCCCGGTGGCTTTTAACAACATGAGGAAAACAACGATCATCCCTTCTCTCCTAGATTGTCAAAGTGCTGAACCTGTACACCCCAGTTAACGAGTTTGAAGAGAGGGTCTCGGTGTCGTTTATCCGCACTATCCAGGTGAGTGTGCTGCACAGGTGAGTGTGCCCGGCTCGCTTGCTCCTGACTCAGCAGCAGCCCAGCTCTGCTCTTCGGCAGTGCTGAGGACAGAGCCAGGCGAGCGCTCGACCCCGAGCCGCACGCGCTCAGCCCTCTGGCCCCTTGTCATTTCCTGTGACCTGAGGCGAGGTCTCGCTGGGCTCCCCAGGCTGGCGTCACACTTGGACGCTTCTGCCTGAGTGGGTGGGGCTGCAGGCCTGTGACCTGACGCACTGCTCGTCATAGCCTTTGAGTGGAGATTTTATAATGTTACTGAAGCATGATATGTTTTTGTCTTTTATTATCTAATCACAATACATTAACTTCTTCGGTAATAGTTTACTGAGTCGGTGAAGTGATTTTAAAACAAAACAAAGACAAACATTTCTCATTAGTTGAGGTTATTCTGGCAGAAATAATCTTACAGATTTGAAGAACTGATGCCATGTCCCCTCGCTTTCTCAGATGCGTTTGCGAGACAGGAAGGACTCCCCTCAGCTGCTCATGGATGCCAAGCACGTCTTCCCTGTCACCTTTCCTTTCAACCCGTCCTCCCTCGCCCTGGAGACCATCCAGATCCCCGCCAGCCTGGGCCTGGGGTTCATCTCCCGGGTCTGAGGACGTGGCCAGGCTGGCGTGGACAGGGTGTTTCTCTCCTCATTAAGAACCATCACTTCCAGTGAGCTACTGAAAATACTTTTTTAAAGCAAAAGTACTGATTAGCTTTCAAACACGAAGGTAACTGGAAATCCCCCCCAGAACGTTCTTCCTCTTGAAAGGAAAGATGGGTCCCTCGGCGCTGTGCTCCGCGGGCCAGTCAGGGGCTCTGGTCCACACGCAGCTGGAGGATGCGAGGAGAGGAGGGGCCAGGTGCGTCTGCAGCGGCCAGCACTTGTTTTAGACCCTTAGCACTGCTTCTCCGTAGAATACAAACATGAATTCCATATAGCTGTACGTATGAGCCGTCGTTGGAAAGTGCCAACAAAGAGCCTCTGCACTGAGCAGAAGAGTGTAAAGGAAAGTGGCCGGTGAGTACGTAGCCTATCAGTTTAGGAGTCAGTTGTGTTGGTACTGTCACACTGGATCCGAGAAGTACACTGGCCATGTGTAAAGTGACTCGTCAAGAAACATCCTCCTTCGTGTCCCCGTGACCTGGAAATACTGGAAGAATGTTGGCTTGCTGTACAGCATAGATGTCTGCTCGTACTGTAGCTTCCTGAGCATTTTAAATTGCTGCTACACACCTTCTCCTTTATTGTACATGATACTCTTAGGACGTACTGCAACGATCAGCTTCTCTTTTATCAACTCTGTTTACAATTCAGTGAGATCGCAGTTCTACCCGGATGATTATGCAGCTCTCCACAGATGCACCTGCAGAAGGAGCAGGTGCGGGGAGGTCACGTGACGCGACAAAGCTTGACCTCGACAGTGAGACCGGACGGGATGGCCCTGGCTGGCAGCATTGCGCATTCGGGACACGCCACGCTGATGTGCGTGTCAGCTTCCTGGGCGGATACTGCTTTGCAGGCAGTGTTCTGTGAAGTAATTTATTTTAGTTCCTCCAGCTGATTCCTGCAGTGCATATTTTTCAACCTTGACAGGTTTTCTTTCTTCTTAATTTATTAAGGTTAATCTCAGTCATTATCTAGAAAGGATTGTCAGAATATTCATGGTTCAGGTCTTGAAATTTTGATTATACTACAACTTATGCAAAGAAGGTGTATAATAAATAGACATAATTCAATTTTTTAAGGCTCAGAAATGTTTATAAATGTTCAGATACCATAGGTACTTTAAAAAGCATCATATTAGAAATAAGTTTTAAAAACTTATATAAGAGCTATGAGAAGATTGTTGAGTTTTACAGAGGTTCAGTGAGACCCAGATTCTTTTTTTGGAAATTAATTTTATCGGTACATTTCAGGTTTACATAACGGTCACGTTCATCATAGGAAATTGTCACCTCTATATGATACATCTTTTTTCCCATTCCCCTCCCCCCCAACTCAGATTCTATATTTTCATTCTGAAATTCCAAGCAAACATACTCTCCATTTCACCTAGGAATCTTTTACAATGAATCCTTCAGGTTGTACAAAATCAAATCGTTAGTTTTCGTTAGACATTCCTGCTCTAAGTTACAATCCTAGATTTACTAACTGTTAGATGGGCTATAAAATGACATATCTTGTTAAAATATGTGCAATATTATTTATAGAATCAGTTTCCAGTCAGTGATAAAGATTGTTATTAAAAGTCAAATGCTATCTGCTAACTTATTGAAGCCCCGTCTCCTTTAACGATGAGAGGATGGACACCCACTGTCCAGGCCGCTCTGCATCGGGTCTCCGGCCAGCCCGAGTCCTACAGAGCAGGGCGCTGGTCTCCGCAGGTGGCCTGCGCAGCGCCTGCCACGCCTTTAGGGTTCCCGAGGCGTGAAATCACGAGCTTACGTGGCCGTGACCTTCCCGGTTGTCCGGACTCAGGCACGTGCCGTGGGAGGGCCGCTGTGTCTGGTCGTTTGATTTTCACGAGCTTCGTCTTTCTCACACCCTGTACCGCTCTCCATTTCCTACTTGTGTTGACTTTCAGTGTCGACACAAAACACCGCCGAGTCCCTCCCTCGGCATCTTGGGCTGTCGTGTGGCTGCCGTGAACTCTTCTGGCCGTTGCTGGGCACGGACCGAGCTGGCTCTGGGAGCATAGGTGAGGTGCCACCGTGGTGGACGCTGTGCCCGGGCCGCCACCCTCCTGAGCAGCCCGGTGTGTCCCGTGCGGTGGGACCGGCCGCGCCCTGAATCGCTTCCCCGTCCGGGGCTCGGCCCGTCTCCTGCCCCCTCAGGTGTCTGGGGCCTGGACCCCCTCTGTCTCCCGGCTGCCCTTTCCCCTGCTCCGGGGAGGGGCCCTGGCACGAGCTCCCCGAGCTTTCCTGGAGCCCGCGTGGGGATCAGAACTAACTTCTCCGAGTTGCCTGCAAATGCCCAATGGTGGTGAGATGCCTTCGAGCCCGGACCCCCAGGACCCGGTCCGCGACTCCGCCACCCTTGCCGAGGCACGTGGGTAGCAGGCCGGGCTCACGCGCGCTGCCCCTTTTCTCTGCCACCCGCTCTTGCCACGCTGCTCCTAGCACTTGCCCTGCCCACATGCTGCCCCTTCCTGCCCACCGCGCAGCCCACCCGGCAGGCAGCGGGCGGCCTGGGCCTGCAGACCCCGCCACGCGCCCTGTCCTCACTGCTCTGCACCACCGTTCGCCGCCCCCCACACGAATGAGGAGGGCCTCCTCCGCGCCCCGGGGCAGCCAGGCCCTCGCACCCGCCCCAGAGCCCCGAGTGCGGCCTCACACTCACGCCTCTTCCCAAGTGCTGCGATCCCCGCGTCGCTGCCACCGCCCTCCTCAGACGGGTGTGGAGATCGGGGCCTTCGGGTGGCTTTGAGGCTTTGACGCTGCTTCAGCCCAGACGGGGACTGGGAACCAGCTCTTCTGGGGAGAGGGCTGCTGCGTAGTCCAGGGGAGTAGAGGTCACTGCGCGGTGCGGAGGCTCAGTGCCCCCGCTTGGCCCGGCCCGACTGAGAAGGCTCCCAGGGTCTCCGCTCACCCCATCTGTGTCGCACACGCGCACACTCAGAGCTGCCAGGCTCTGGGTCTGGCCCCGTGAAACAGCCAGTGCCCAGCGCCATCTGGTGGCCTTTAGAGCGGCTCGGAAGCCAGGGCTGTGTGGCGTGCTTTGTGTCGTTTTCTGCCCGCCGTGCCCCCTGCCGCCACCGGAGGGGTGGGTAGGTCGGGGCCACTGGGCTCCGTCCCACGCGCGCTCCTCTCCTGGGCTGTGGTGCCCGGCGGGCAGGAGGCCCTCTGTCTTCATCAGCGTTGAGCTGTGACGGGCTGGGCTGGCTGATGCCACCGCCTGTCCGCGACCTGGGCTCCTGGCACGGGCTTGTGAGTCAGCCGCGCTCGTGTGCCCAGCGGGTGCTCTTGAGTGTGGCCTCGGGCGTGGGCGTGCCGGTGTGCAAACAAGGGTGCGCAGGTGGTCCTCAGGCCTGCTGCGGGGCCGTCCTTCCCTTTCAGAGCGGCCGAGGGCCCTCGCCCAGCTCCTGGGG
The DNA here is from genome assembly GCA_004025085.1 of Thryonomys swinderianus. NCBI lineage: Eukaryota > Metazoa > Chordata > Mammalia > Rodentia > Thryonomyidae > Thryonomys > Thryonomys swinderianus. Next base: position 39,451 of record PVIC010010466.1, read on the forward strand.
GCGGCCAGGCCTCCCTCTGCTTCCTCTTCCCCGTGTCCTCTCCACACCGCCAGGCCCGGGGCACGGGGCGCTGAGGACGGAGGCGCGCAGGGTGGCCGGTCCAGCCGGCCCAGAATGCCTCGCTCCCGCTGGCCTCGGAGAGCCGGAGGCGCGGCCCAGAGCTGCTGTGGGTGTTCTAGGCCGTTTGAAGGGTGTTGCATGGAAAGGTTTACATGGCGCTGTAAGTTAGAATCCGTCGCATGACCCTAAATTGAACAAATTGCCCTGGAATTCAGTAGATTTGTCAATAGATCAAGAAATGAAAGGTACAATGTAAAGTACCTTCCAAAATGCATTTTGTACATCTTTTATTTTGTAATTTGGTCAATACAAATGTCAGTTTAACTTAATGGGTATCACTAAATTTGTAAAATGTCTGAAAAGGACTTTTGGTATCGTGATGTTGCTGGGCCGCCTGGGAGCAGGCGTGTACGTTGCGCTGCTCTGCTCTGTCCTCAGTCCCCGGGGGCCGTGCGGCTCATGCAGTTTTCAGAGGCGACACGTTCAGACATCTCACTCATACGGTGTTAGGAAATTCTAGCCTCTCTAGATCAGTCAAGCCATTGTTTTTTCCAAAAAATGGTGATTTTTGCTTTATATGTGGATATATGTGTTATAATTTATGATTTCTACTTATGTATTTTTGTAAGGCCCTGGAGTAACATTGATTTTTTTGGGTCCTTGGAAAATTTAAATTGCTGTAACTGTGTTGCACAGAAATTAGTTCATGACATTTAACATATTATATTTAATTATATTTATTAATTTACCTTGAAGTGGACATACCTTTTAAATGTAATGAAACCAAACATTGCAGTTTTCCAATATTTTTCCTTGCTGAGGGTGGAGGAAGAACTCTGGTCTGCCTGCAAGTCTGCTAAGCCCTCAGGAGGGAGCCATGGATTAAAGGGGGGGCACCGTTCTGAGGCCCGGCCCTGCGGCCCCGCGCGGCCCCTGCTGACAGCATCCCTCCTCAGAAGCCATGAGGAGGACACGGGCTCCCACTAGAGCCCACGTGTGCTGAATAGAAACCAAACAGCATCCACATGACACTTAGGATCTAAATGTGTAGTTGCAAGTGTGGTTGTCAGTGTGTGTGTCACTAATGCTGTATTCTCCCTGCTGTTACAGAGAATTGTTCAAATAAAGGTATGAATATCAAGGTGTTGTATTTGTGTGTTTTGGATAAATTTACTGCACATTTTAAAACCACCAAACAAATTTTTCTGAAGACCTGTGAATGTAAATATAACCTTTCCTCATGATGGTGTTCTCCAGAGACATGAAAATTTAATGAAAGTTTGCAAAAAAAAAAAAAAAAAGGTTCCCCATATCTGCTGGAAAACATAGTGAGATATCCTTGAAAAAGGACTGCCGAATACACAGACAAGCCGACAAAAGCAGCTGGGAAGAGGCAGGCTCTCCTCTTCACATGGAGGCCATGCTGAAATACCCTGAGTTTTTAGCAGCCAGAGAAGTAGACCCAGCGAGCAGGTTTGGCAGTGTAATCTGGACGTGAGAGACTGAGCATTTGGTTTGTGTCAGAGGTTCTGCTTGAGCACAGGGAGTGCGTGTGTGTTTGGACAGTGGTTATGTTTGGTGCAGGACAGGCTTCCTCTGCGTGGAGAAGCAGATCTGTCCGACTCGGGCTGCATTTACACCGTGGTGGCCGATGCGTGGTCGCCATACGTACTCACTGGTTTAGCTCGGGCTTGAAGGTTCCTGGGCTCCGTGACAGGCCCTAGAACCAGTGCAGCGCTGAGTGGATTTGGCTCCTGGCCCCTTGGACTGTAACCTGATGGGGTGTCACAAATTGTGCAACATCAGAATTTGCAGTTTCTTATTCCGAATAAACTGACCTGAGCCGAGGTGACCCCTCCTCAGTGAAGACTGCTCTATAGGGCAGTTTTTCTGTGTTGTCCGTCTGGGGCACTTGGTGAAAATCAAGCTCAGGGCAGGGATTTGGCTCAAGTGGCACTGTGCCTACCTTGGAAGCATAAGGACCTGAGTTCGATCCCTGGTACCATAAATAAATAAAAAGAAAATCAAACTCAAACTAGCCCAGGCAAGAAGGAAATGTGTGTGTCCCTGGTGTAACCGAAGTGCAGGATATCTGCTGTGCCCTTGTTCTTGGCCAAGTCTCCCTGGGCAGCGGGGTGGCAAGGCTGGCGCTCGGGAGTGGGCAGCCCATCCTGTGCCTCTGCCTGCTGGCTTCCTTCCCAGCACTGCCAGCGAGACTTCGCAGCAGAGCACAAGAGCAACGTGCACCGTCGTGACTTCTGCGGGGCAGGGACAGGCGCCCTGTGTGCCGGGCGGGGCCGCAGCCTGGAGAGCAGAGGGTGGCTGGCTCCATGGCGGCCACACGGTCCCGAGGAGTGAGGTGCCATGAGAGCCGCCACCGGGAGCTGCCCACCAGCTCTGTGCCGCTGCTGGAACCGGGCACGCCGGCCCTCCACGGGGGAGAAGTCCACGGAGCAGCCCCAGGGCACCTGGCCCTCGGCAGGCGCGCCACACACCGGCTTCAAGCGGGCACAGGAGTGTGAAAGGTTCAGAAGAGGGTGGCAGGCACTGAGGGAGCACGGTGTGCCCAGAGGACAGCTGGGGGAGCCCCGGGACACAGCACGGTCCCTGGAGAGTCTGTCCATCAGGAAACTCGGGAGAATTTGGAGATGACTTGGTCAGTGCTGCTCCTGACAAGGAAAGAAAGGAGGCTGGACACTCAGAGCCTCAGGCAATCGGGCAGGAGGACAGAGGCTGCTTCGCACCACGGGCGCTGTGAGAACAGGCCTCTCGCTGCGTGGCCTGCGTGGAGTGGAGGGTGACCCCGGGTGACGGCCAGTGTGAAGCGACGGGGCTCCCGAGCGTGCCATGGAGCTTTTATACCACTCTCTTGGGCTTGGGTGACAAAGGGGAAGGGTGGGGTCGGTCAGGAAAAGGAGATGACGCTATGTAGCCCAGGCTGGCCTTGAACTCACTATGTAGCCCAGGCTGGCCTTGAACTCACTATGTAGCCCAGGCTGGCCTTGAACTCACTATGTAGCCCAGGCTGGCCTTGAACTCAAGGTGATCCTCCGGCCTCAACCTGAGTGCTGAGATTATAGGCGTGTACCACCACACCCGGTTTATTTCTCATGTTGGAGATGGACTGTTCTGGCATGGTGGCATCGGGAGCCCTGGCAACCCATTCCTTGGTGAAAATTATTTTAAACACACTCCACACCACTTAAGGCCCTAGATGATGTATTATGTACATGTATCAGTCCCCCGCGATGTCCTAATGTACTTCAAATGTACTAATAAACTGAAGTCTCTAGAAATGAGCCTGAGACGTGAACCCAAGAGAATGCACCGACCCTGGAGCTTGTGCTGCCTCGGCCCGGACCCGCCCCTCCCCCCAGCCCTTGCTCCTGCAGACAGCGTGCCAGCTGCCGCTCAGACCGTGGCCCTGCCAGCCGTGGCCCCCACGCCCGCTGGGTGCTGGGAGAGGCCGGCCCAAAAGGCGGAGGTGTACTGAGCCCCAGCGCCCATAGCAGGGCCATCGCCCCGGAAATGGCACCAACCCTACCACCAGCTCCCGAGCAGGGGCCAGAGGCTTCTCCTGGGAGCAGAAGCACAACCCAGAAACCTCCCCAAGGGCGGTGGCGCCTAGGGAAGCTCCTGAGGTCGCTCAGGGCAGCGAGCAGGCAGAGGCAGGAGCTGGGGTGAGGGGGCCCAGAGGGTCCCGGTTAGAGCCGAGCAGGCAGAGGCGGGAGCTGGGGTGAGGGGGCCCAGAGGGTCCCGGTTAGAGCCGAGCAGGCAGAGGCGGGAGCTGGGGTGAGGGGGCCCAGAGGGTCCCGGTTAGAGCCGAGCAGGCAGAGGCGGGAGCTGGGGTGAGGGGGCCCAGAGGGTCCC
>PVIC010010467.1:0-43359 GCA_004025085.1 Thryonomys swinderianus
GTGCCCAGGCAAGCCACCGCGAACTCAGCAATCCTCCCGTCTCTGCCTCCCAAGTGCTGGGATTACAGGCGTGAGCCACCACGCCCAGCATTATATGTGGTAACCGGGGATCGAACTCAGGTCCTTACAGCTTACGAGGCAGGCGCCGGAACCACTGAGCCAACCCTCCAGCCCCCAAGCTGCTTCTTGAGTAAGCTTTCAAAAATGCTTTTATGTCAGTGGTCACTTAATGGTAACTGCTAGTAAGCATTCCTTTACTTGTGGTGATAGTATAATTTTAATAATATGTGAAGATCGCATATATTGATAAATCATTTGAATAGATATTTTCTTTCCACACTTTTGGAAAGAATTAATACAAATAGGTAGTGTCTTCATATAGCTATAATTAAATAAGTTAGCCTTCTTGGATGTATCTTTTGTCACCATGGCCACATTTCTCATGAATGCTCTTTCTGCATTCATCAGGGGAAGTGAAAGGATCACATATGTGGTATCACTACTCTTGTATTAGACAGAGTTTTTGTAAAATAAGCTGAATGTGGGAAGTCCACGGGAATGTACAAGTAGAAAGTTATCACTTTTCATGCAAACTCAATGAAGTTTTCATGACATAATTACATTACACTAAAGTCATAATAATGAAGTCAATGGTAGCCATCCCACATTAGTGCTGTCTGAATTACCAATTATTCTACTGGAAAGGAGGGTGACAAGTTGGACATAGGTGCTTGGAAAGGTATATTAACATTGCCTTTGTATTTCCCTTATCATTAATTGACCCTTAGTACTAATAAGATTCTTACATTCCCAGAAATAAGATATTGGAAATGCAAATTAAAGCAAACAGAAAAATACAACTGTGATGAGTATTTAAATCCCTCAGCTCTGGTATCAATCTGTGAATAAAGAAGGATTTGATTACTTATCACTTCATAAATCTATGCCTTAAATATTTTTTTCTCAGCAACAGAACAATGGATTGACAAACAGGGATGAGGTTTGAGAGGCAGTCAGTGCCTTCTAGGCCATGATAGGGACTTTAGGCAGTATCCTAAGTGTAGTGGCAAAGCACTGAAGTGATTGAGGCACAAGCTGATGGAAGTTATACTTAAAAAAAGAAAAAAGACAAGTCTGAAAAATGGAGGGAGGAATGATGATTGTGTGGTACATTCTGTAGAGAAAGAGCTGATTAAATTTAGGGAGATATGATAGGAGAGGTAAGAGAGAGGGAGCTAATTAAGGGTGACTTGGATTCTTAAACATGGACCAAAGAAACAGAAAATTTTGGAGGGAAGATTTGAAAGCAAACATGAAATGTTCAGCTTTAGGCCTCAGGAGTTTCCAGTGTTTAAATGACCCAAATTAAGATTTCAAATAGACAGGTAAATCCAGAGCATGGAATAGATATATATGTACTCAGCACAGGTAATACGAGGGTATTTATTTGCATAATGACACCGTTTTAAGACAGCCACATTATCCTATTGCATTATTCTGACTTAATTTAATCTATAGATACTTTTCTGGGTATATAAGTTGTTAAGATTTGCATATAGGTATCTCCTTAAGGCCTCATCACTCATAGATGGGGAGTTTTGAAGATCGCTGGGTTATGGTGTATGAATGTGGATCAATGGAGTGATGATGGATATGACACTGGTGTTAAGGGTGTGGATTAGTGGTGCCAATCAAAAGCTTAGAGCCTAAATGGAATATGAAGGAATAGAAACAGGGCAGGTTTGCTGCTACTGCTGCTTCCTGCTTTCTGCCTGCCAGGCCATGGAAAGCTTCTCCTCTGTGATACCCCTGCATCACACCTCCTTGCCTTGGAACCACCTGACTATGAACTGAAACCTCTACAATCTGTGATCTAAAGAAACCTTTCATCCTTTAACTTGTATATGTCAGGAATTTTTGTCTCACCAATGAGAAAAGTACCTAAGACAAAATCTAAGTGATAATTCCTTTATCCCTGACTAATTTCAAGTACAAACATTTCTAGATGTCAGGTAAAGTCATTTTCCCTTGGGCTGTGATGGTAATTTACTCATACTTCTTTCTGGGTTTTTCCTACCTGTTACTCTAAATTGCACATGTACTATGGATATTGCTATTAAGAGATGTTTCCTTTCCCCAAAGTCTTACTGTGAAACTTCTCTTGAAACAAATGTTGCCAATAACAGTTCTGGAACTAATTATATTCGAAAGTGAGGGTAGTTCATTAAAAAAAAAGCTGCAAAGTCTTGTAAACGATGAAAATAAGTATCAGAATTATACCCAAAAGGAGGAGAAATTAGAAAAACATAATTTTTTGTCATAACTCACACCACTGAAACATTAACACTAACACAGAGGGAAAAAGTTGAGGTCAGCTTGTCAAAGTATGTTTCATCATTTGATATGTGACTGTCCCCTACTACCTCTGCTTTTAATATTCTATAATATCTCTTCTTCCTGGTTGTAGCTCTACTATCTTCTTTTATAGTACATACTATTCTCACTTTCAATTTGGTTTTCCTAGAACAGTCATTGCAATTGATTGGTGAGTTCCTTATTGGTGAACAATTATTTTAAGGCAAAGGGTAATGTTTGCTTATATATTTAATCAAGTATAAACAAAAGAATTGCCACTCTGCAGGAATTGAGTGGCTGAAGGTACCGCACACACCCATTTTTGTTCCCATGTCACTAATTCTGTCGTGATAAAGCCCTTTGACAACATTTCCACTTAAAATCTAATATTCTGTCAAATTCAAAAGGTCTATCATCACCACACCAATTAGTGAGTTACATTTGCTACTGTAATCATTAGGCTTCACCATTTTAAAATAAAGTCATAATAGTTACAGCTCCTTTTACACAAATGATTTTTGTAATATTTGCATACCTTCTGTGGGGCCAGTAATTGATTTTTTTAAAACAAAATTCAGATCTACACAAATGTTAACTACTTTCAAACTACACATTAATTACAGAGGACTCTTGACTTATGAACGTGATTGGTTCTTGAACGCTGTTTGAAACTCAGATTGCTCGTAATATAGCTGAGATCTGGATGTTTTCTTGGTTACACCATAGAGATGACAAGAGGCAGATGAATCTTCCATTAACCAAATTACCATAAGTATGTCAGGCTGTTCATAACTTGACAGTCTACAGTATTATTTAGGTCTGTCGACTTCCCAGCAAATTTGAAGGCAGTTGCTATTTCAGTATCAAATGTGGTTCATTATTTGAAAGTTGTAGAATAATATTTTATGGATATAACTATAGGTAATTATTCCTACTACTACATGTCAGTCAGTAATCACTTGTTGACAAACCAGACATAATATTGGACAGGACACTAGTTCTTGCTAAGCAGTTTAAGTTGTGAGACCAATAATATACATTTTCTTTTATTTTTTGCAGCACTGGGGATCACATCGAATACTCACATATACTAGACAAGTGCAGTACCACTCAGTTATGGATATTTGAGAAACTGTATTAAAACCAGATAAAATGAACTACTGTAGCTAGATTTAGTTCACAAAATGTACCCAACACAGTGACCAGCATATGAAAAGGGCTGACAAATGTCATTTGAAGCTGAGTTTGAATCTAAGTGAATGAGTCCTCCTGAACAGTCCTCATAGAAGTCCATATCTGGCTTACTCAGCAAGGACATCCTAAAATGTACTTGCACATTGTGCCAGACTTGTCTTTTAAAAACTAAAACCTGATTTTGCCACAGTAAAGGTTAAAAGTTTTCAGCAACCTAGATGTTATGATGGGAAAAAATGGCCCTTGGTAATCCATTCATGTCTCTTTTCACTTCTTTCTCCACTATTTCTAGTATGACTCAGGGTAAGTGACTTAGCTTTATGAAATGTAGCTTCTTGATAGGGGAAAAACAATTCTAAATTCTAACCTCACAAGGTAGTTATGATAATTAAATAATAAATACACAACACTTATCATATAAGCGCATTATAAAACTAGACAGAGTTTTGTGTATCTGAACGTGTGAGTGTTGTAGTTAACTACAGAAGGTCCCTAAGCACGTGTCTTCCATTTCTTTCACTTTTCACTGTATATTGACCTCCCATAGTTTCTCAGTGTCACCACTGGCAATGCTGAACTGCTAGTTTCTTTCTTGTTTCAATCCCTGGCTTGATACTTCCTTCGCCCAGAACACCTTTCCTTTACTTCTTTCCTATAAACCTTCATTCTTCTCCAGTTCAACTTTTCAGCTTTACAAGGTCCTTGAGATTTAATTCCTTTCTCAATGACGCCATAGTAATTCTGTAATTCTCACAGAATTGTTTCACTTGTATTCTAAAAGTCTACCTGGCTACTTCTCTCAGGAGAACTTTAGTTCCTTGAAACTGGAGTCTTAAAAACATCTTTTCTCTGGTATGAGAAACTGAAGTTGTAAACGTGTTCTAGAATGCATGACTGATATTGTGAAATAGTAAATATGCAAAAGGAAATGGGGTTTAGGGGTAAATGGAGGGAAAAGAAAGAAATCGATGATTAAAAAAAGGAAGCAAAGCTTGTGTATATAGGGGCAGGGGAGGTAGGGTGGGTAGGGGAAGGGAAAAATGAGAATTAAGTTGTGTCATATACTGGTACAAAATGTCAATACGGAGTTTAATGCTGATGTGTATATATAAGGTATCAATAAATTAAATTAAAAAAAACATTGATTGTGGAGGGGATTTAGCTCAAGTGGTACCAAACCTACCTTGGAAGCACAAGAGCCTGAGTTTGATCTCTGTACCACCATCAATAAATAAATAAATAAATAAACAGGCATTCATAGGGCTGGAGACACAAGTTAGTCATACAGTGTTTATCTACTAAGGGCGAAGAGTTTAAGAAAATTAAAAAGTGAGAGTTTAAGAAAATAAAAAATGAAAATGTAAATCTTACTGTTCTCAGTTTTTAACACTATATATATCACATGGTACATCCTTAATAATTTTATTTGAACAGAGATACCATTTGTCTCATTCATCCAATTAACATTTTGTGGAGGTTTAGACCACCTTGTACTTCTGAAAATAGAACTACAGAACTCACAAAGAGGAAAACAGGAAATCCTTTTTCCAAAAAAATAATTAAATACTTGAGAGAATTACAAATACAACTTTTGATATAGTAAACTAGCTAAAGATTTTTCAAGAAAAATCTTTCTGAAAAAGAACCAGAAATTCAGTTTATTCTTAGTTGCTAATAAAAGACAAACGAGCTGGCGTGGTGGCTCACACCTGTGATCCCAGCATTCAGGAGGCAGAGACAGGAGGATGCTGAGTTCGCGGCTTGCCGGCGCTACATAGTGAGCTCAGCACCAGCCTGAACTGCAAAGCGAGACCCTGTCAAAAAAAAAAAAAAAAAAAAAGCTAGAGCACTAATAAGAGAATACCTGTATTAAAATATAGAACAATAGCCGGGCGTGGTGGCTCACTCCTGTAATCCCAGCATTCGGGAGGCAGAGACAGGAGGATTGCTGAGTTCCAGGCTTGCCTTGGCTACATAATAGGCTGAGGGCCAGCCTGAACTACAAAGTGAGACCCTGTCTCAAAGAAAAAAAAAAAAAAATATATATATATATATATATAGAACAATGCTATGAAAATAAGATTCCAATGTGAAATTTATGAAAAATTTTAGTAACAGAGAAAATGATTTGCAACTTCATGCCAAATTAAAAACTTTTCAATAAACATATAGCCCAATACAATCTTATTTTTTATTTTTTATTTTTTTGAGACAGGGTCTCCCTTTGTAGTTCCAGGCTAGCCCTGAGCTCATTATGTAGCCCAGGCAAGCCTGGAACTCAGCAGTCCTCCTGCCTCTGCCTTCTGAGTATCCTCCTGGGATTACAGGCGTGAGCCACCACGCCCGGCACTGTGGTATGGGGTATTGATCGCCAGTGGGCATGAGTCACCACATCCAGCATTGTATGTAGTTACCAGGGATCAAACTCAGGACCTTGCGCTTGCGAGGCAGGCACCGGAACCACTGAGCTAAGTCTCCAGCCCTCTAGTATGCTCTTTTAATGAACAGAAACTCTCTAAATAGCACCCCCATATTATTCATGCACATGCTAATTCTACATGTCCTAAGAGTGATCACAAATATATTAGAGCTTTCAATGATTAGCACAGAGCCTGCCGTGTCACTTGTGCCCCAGGTTCACCACCACCGTGTTCTAAGAATTGAATATTTGGAATTAGGATCCATTGAGTGCTAATGAAGAAGGAAAGTAACTTCTTTAAATGTACAAGAAGATTTTCTAAAGCAACACAATCCCCCCAAAAAAACCACTCACTGAATATGTATTGTGTTCTGAATACAGAAGCCACTGATCTTCTCTGACTCCAACATCATATCTGTAATGTTTTTCAGAACATTCACCCTATTAAAATGTTACTGAAGTCTTTTCACAGTGAAAAATAAGGAATAAAACACAAAGAACTGTACATAGTTTTGTACAATTTGAATAGAAAGGAGTCTGAGTTACAAAAGTCATGGAAAGAAAGGCTATTGAAATTTTTCATTCATCTACATAGGTGGGAAATATTAGGCAATGTAGAGATGAATCAAAAGTCCACAGACTTTCTAGTATTCCGACAAAAGTATCTATGAGCACAAATACACATATAATCGGTCAAAGACTCTTTGAAGTTTTCAAATGCCTGGTAGTCATTTATGGAATAAGGGGTGGGAAAGTGCTAATGGTCTCTAAATATTATAAAATACAGTGGCTACTCCAATACATATGTGTGTGTACATTCTGTTATGTTGCTTTTAGTTTGGGTTTGGTCTGCTATTTACCTCAAGAAAATCTAGCTGGGTGCCTGGTTTTATATGGCCAGTAATAAGACTTTTCACATTTTCAAGTACTTATTGAAAATAATAGTGTTTTGATTTATACATGAAAATTGTATAAAACTCCAATTTCAGACTCCATAAATGAAATTTTATTGGAATACAGCCAGGTCCTGAGACTTGGTCCCTTCAATTACATATAGCCCAAATTTCGTTTTCTACTACAATTACAGACCTGAGTCCTCCTGAGAAGGATTTCATATGGGCCACAGGGCTAAAAAAATGATCATCAAGCTCTCAGCAGAAAATATCTGCTGACCCATGTTCTAGATTCATAAATGCAATCTTGCAAGGGAGAGGAGTAATTTCCTAGTCCAGATTCCCCACGCAGATATGAAAACAGAAAGAAATTGAAAATCGTCTGCCTAGGAATACACAGCCATAGCTTCGCATATTTGGTTGTTCTATAAACACAATGTAACCAAGTCCCTTTGCAAAGATGGAATCTATCCTTTTTTGGGGGGTTAAATGTATACTGTGGATATCCTAGCATGCAATTTGCTCTCTAACTTTATTTAGCTGAATGCATCAGCATAATAATAATTTAACATGACCAAAAATAACTTTACACCTTTACCACAAAATCTGAGATATGTTTTAGGTGCTCCTGAGAAAATTTACTTTAAACATCCTCAAATAAACTAAGAAAAACAAAAAAGGAACAGACAAATGCAGCAACCCAAAGCCAGGGCTTCTGTGCTAGTCAATATAAATAGAAAAGCCAGCCCCTAGAAGGCAGCATAAAACAAAGCCTAAATGGCCAAAATTATTACTTCTCAAAATTATACAGAAGAATCTAAATCAGATTCTCTATTAAAGTAAATTTTCCATTTCCCCATCTTATATCTTCATTTTGGATCTTTTCTAAAGATCTAACAATTAAATGAACATGGTTTATATCACTGATCTCCTCATACTCGTCAGTTTATTTATTTGTTAATTTTTTAAGATTTTTTTTCTTAGTTCCAGAGACCGAATTCCGGACTTTTCTGCTGGTGAGGCAGGCACTGAGACCATGGAGCTAAATTCCCAGCCCCACAATCATCATTTTAAAATGATGTTCCCAAACAAATTACAGATGTCAGTGTTACACAAACCTACATATACACACTTCACCTTTGTAACGGCTCTGTGGCATGTATCTTATTTTCTGTTTCACCTGAGAAACCTCAGCAAAGAGATACTCAAATTATTTCCTCCAGATCATACAAATAGTAAGTGCAAAGTAAATATTTAAAGTTGTGGCATTAGCCAGTGCTCTTAACTCACGTGCTCTACTGTCCCTGCTGAGTAGGAGAAGATTTAGGTAAGAAGTAATTCCAAGTGTGGGAAACACAAGCTGGGCCTGGTACCTGCAACTCTTTTATGGCTTGAATTAAATCTCATAGTTACTCTGTGACTGTCGAAAACCGAGAGGAGAGTAAAAGTGTCTGCCTTCATAGAATTTATAAGAGCGGTGGGGGATACGGTGGAATTAGCTGAGAGATTATAATGTACTGTAGCAAATAGCAAATAGGAAAAAAAGTGTATTAAATGGATGTGGTGCAATGTCCTCTTTGAGATAATGTGACAATAAATGAAGGACATTTTTTTCCCATTCTTGCAACCACCTTTAACAAAATATGACTACCAAGCAGTATGAAGGGTGGTCACCAATATTTAAGGAGAATGGACCTGGCTTGGAATTGCTATTGTGAGGAAGAAAATTAGAGTTAAATGGAAAGTTCTGTGAATATATAGGGGAGTAGGTTAGAAATCATAGTACAATGGATTCTACCAGATGAACTGTGTGGATACTTTTTCCTATGCTGAAGTTGGAGTTAGATCAGAGCCGTTGGGAATGAATATACAGGGGTGGAAATCAGATGCTAATGGAAGGAGCTTTAGGAATAGAGTAGGCATTCTACAGTGCTAAGATGTGGGCCTAAAATGTGTAGATTTCCAAGCAAGTGTAGATGGTGACTAACACATATGTAGGGAAAAAAGGGAAAGAAAAACAAATGGGAGAGATAAGTTAAATGAGGACATTAGACAAAGAAGTTCAAGAGCTAACAACTGACAATACTTTCAAAATGCTAATGCATACTACCGTAAGAACTGTTTTCAGTAAAATTACACTGAATGCACAAGGTATATAGATATATTGGGGTATTTTATTTATTTATTTTTTTTGAGACAGGGTCTCGCTTTGCAGTTCAGGCTAGCCCTGAGCTAACTATGTACCCAGGCAAGCCTCGAACTCAGCAATCCTCCTGCCTCTGCCTCCCGAGTACTGGGATTACAGGCATGAGCCACCACGCCTGGCACTGTGGTATGGGGTATTGATTGTTGGTGGGCATGAATCTCCATGCCCAGCATTGTATGTGGTTACCTAGATCGAACTCAGGGCTTTGCGCTTGTGAGGCAGGAGCTGAAACCACTGAGCCAAATCTGTGGCCCACATTGGGGTATTTTTAACATGATACTGTAAACTTGAAAGCTTTTTTCTTTAAAAAAAAAACTATATAATGTGTTGTAGAGCTATAATTATTTTTAATTACATATACACTGTTTACTTTCCATATTTATTTTTAAATGGCTACAGTTTTCAGTTATGAATACATAAAGGCAAAAATTAAAACAGTATATCCACACGTTAAGAGATAAGCGAATTACTCCGAGTGGAATCTGCATATGTTTTATAAACCAATTAACTCTTCTAGGCCTCTGAAGTTACTGACAAGAACTATTTCAAGAGAAATTACTAAAAAATCAGTCTGAAAGGATTTACATGTCACAAAAACTGTTGAAAAGAGCTCAGTACACAATCGCTTCAGACTTGTGACCTACTGTACAGAACACTGCCTAAATGGATTTTTACTTTGTAAAACACAGTAAATTCATCATGTACTTTTAGGATTAGCTTTGGTTAAATTCTAACGTTTCTCTCAAAGGAGTCTTTAGGGTGTATGACAAATATGTTATAGGAGGGTAAAGAAAAATGTGATGGTAAAAAAGGGAAACAAAGCTTATGTATTTAGGGGGTTGTGGAGTGGGTAGGGGAATGGGAAAAATGATAATTACTTTGTGTCATATACTGGTACAAGCTCCCAATATTGAGTGTGATCATGATGTGTATATGCAATGTACCAATAAAGATTAAAAAGAAAAAGGAAAGCAGTTTTGGAATTTCACTCTCCAAAAGATTTTGGTAAATAGGCCTTTAACCTCAGTTTTCTCACATGCAGAACAGGAATAGTACGCCTGCTTGGAGCCCTGGAGACCCAGTGGCATGGCTACGAGAATGGAAATGACTTGATACTCTCCATGGAGTTTGTTACACAAGAACCTCTAGGTTGTGGTATTATGGATGGTGCTGTGGCTGCTCCCCACTCTTTCCCTTAAATGTATATGTATAAAGGTAATACTGACAAAGCAAGGTATAGTATATGGAATATATCTTTCATAGGGAACTTTTCAGGAATTTCTCTTTTCTGCAGAAATAATATTTGCATTCTTAGTATCCTATTAACTCATAAAAATGTATGGTTGATTTTAGACACGCATATTAAATAGTAGGAAGAATTCTGGGTAACTTTTGTAACATATTAGTGATGGTTTCTTTTTTACACATGAAGCCACAAAAGTTAACATACATTACAGAATACAGTTAAAAGCTAATAAATATGAATAAAACCTCTATAGCACAACTAGCAGAAAGAATCAACAAATGGGATCGCATCCTACTGAAAAGCTTCTGCACAGCAAAAGAAGTCACTCGCACTGCTAAAAGACAACAAATAACATGGGAAAAATCTTTACTAGCTGTTTATCAGACAAAGGGCCATTATCTACAATATATAAAGAACTCAAACAGATCAGCCTCCCCAAGTTTAAAGACCCAATTCAAAAATGGGCATCTGAAATGAACAGACACTTCTCAGAGGCAGAAGTTAGAGCAGCCAAGAAGCATATGAAGAAATGTTCAACATCACTGTCATTCGAGAGATGCAAATGGAAACAATTCTGAGATTTCATCTCACTCCACAAAGAATGGCCGCTATTACAAAATCAACCAACAATCAATGCTGGCGAGGCTGTGGGGAGAAAGGAACCCTTCTCCACTGTTGGTGGGATTGCAGACTTGTGCAACCATTGTGGAGATCTGTTTAGAGATTTCTCAGAAAACTAGGACTAAGGGTCCTATTTGACCCTGGTATACCCCTGCTAGGAATATACCCAAAAGAATTTTTAAAAATCACATTGGAAAGACAGATGTACACCCTTGTTCATAGCAGCTCAGTTCGTGATAGCTCAATCTTGGAAACAACCCAAATGCACATCAACTGGAGACTGGATAAAGAAGATTTTTTTAATGGAGTATTATTCTGCCATAAAGAATGACAAGATTGATTCGTTTATGTGCAAATGGATACACCTGGAGGACATGCTAATGAGTGAAATCAATAGAACACAGATAGGCAAATACCAGATCTTCTTGTTGATATGAGCACCTGCAGATGCAAATGAGCTCTAGAAAGTATGACAGTCTTTGTAGAATGGGAAATTTCCAAAGGAAATTTGGTGTGGGGATGTAATGAGGGGAAGGAATAAATATGATTCTGAAAGAAAATAAAAGAATATGTATATAGGGGGTGGAGAGGTGTGGGTGGGTGGGGATATGGGTAAAAATGAAAATTGACTGTGTCATATATTGGTACACATTTCCCAATGTTATGTGTGATTGTGAGATGTATATAAATTGTACCAATAAAGAATTCAATTAAAAAAACTAATAAATATAACTAATATCTGGAAGACAAATAGGTTTTAGGACAGAATGCATTAGATTAATACAAATTAGTTTGAAACTGCAGTGTTATCACAAATATTAAAAGGAAAAAAAAAGCCAATCCTAATCTCCATGGTAAATGTAAAATGAAACATTTTTGACAAATTCCATAAAGCAATCTACCATCTGTAGGGAATTAAAAATGCACCTGTGCCCTTTTAATGCAAATGGACAAGGGTATATTGGCATTACATTATGCTTTCTCTCTGTGGCATGGGTTATAAACTTCATTTTAATCAATTCCTTAAATATGCAAATATTTCATGCATAGATCCTTCATTGATCTTGCAAAGACCTACTCTCAGCTACATTTTTAGCATGACATACAGAGAGAAATCTCAATTTTGCCATGAAAATCGTATTTTATTGCATTTCTAGTTTCTTCTTTGCAAATTGTTACTTGTGTCACACTTTAATGAAGAGTTAAGTGCAGGGATTCTAATTTTATTTGAAATCTTATTCATTTAGGGGAAAAAGTTCCTTCTATTACTCTTTAGAAATAGAAAAACTATGGCTTATTTACATAACTGTAAACTGCTCATTTTCTTCTCTCCATTAGTAGAATATCGCTACCTAATAAAGGGTATGATCTCATGAAGAAAAAAGTGAACATATATTAATGAGTAATACCAGAGAAATAAGCAACATTGGAAAATATTTTTCACTTGCCTTACTCACTCTACATCAATGTACATCATTTTCTACATGAATTCTCTCCTTACAAACAAACAGTATTTTAAAACTTTATAATAAACCGCATAGTCCCTGAAATATGATCCCGATCATTTTGGGACCCACTGCCTCATATTATTTGCAATTCAAGTATTAGCCAGATAAACTATCGTTTTCCCCAAAGATTTAGTGGATATACCTGGTGAAATTTCTAGTATAAATTCAGGGGCAGGATTTAACAATACCTTTTAAGGATCATGTCAAATATTTGCTTAGGGATTACCTTTTTTTTTTTTTTTTTTTTTTTTTTTGAGACAGGGTCTCACTATGTAGCCCAGGTAAGCCTCGAACTCAGCAATCCTCCTGTCTCTGCCTCCCAAGTGCTGGGATTACAGGCATGACCCACCACGCCCGGCAAGTACATTATATTTTTGTCACCTGACTGAAGATAAGGGGTCATTTTTCTAATTCTCAATGGACCTCGCCTATAGCGTGACACTTGGTAGGACTAAGTAAATTATGAAATGAAAAAACATGTTACTACTCAGTTGTAATGGGACATTTTTTTATATACAAAGAGAAAAATAATAGAATGTAGATTACAAAGACAACATTGTAATTGAATATAACTGAAGAGAAATAAAGTTTAAATATAAACATGACTGGGAAAGATAATTAGAAAATCAAGCAAGATTGATTCATCAAACAGATCGGTTAATATAGGTATTTAGAAAATATGATATAGATGCTAAATATGTTAACAGAAGAAGTATACATAATACTTATTTGGCAATCTTTGGTGGAGAGCTAAGGTACTCTACTGAATTAGGACTCTTTGACTGGCTCTCCACAGAGCTTCTTTTAGTCACAATGCATATATAAAATATACTCATGAAACTAGTTTCTAGATTTTTTTCTATATTTGGGTTTCTAGAATATAAAATCTTCAATGAAGATGTCTGATGAGAAGAGGCTTTTGGAACTGATTCCTTTTTTAAGGTTGCTTCCATATATGTAAATGAGAGAGCAAATTTAAAATAACTAGATCAAGTATTTTCAAAGGAGTCAAAACAGTTTTTGTAAAAATGGGACGTTTGTTTTGCTAACATTATTTCTTGGTCCATGTAGTATTTAAATGGAGTAAATAACTACACTAACTAGGATGAGGGGCACACAAAGAAAGTCTGGCAGATGAGCACTGCTGACTCATGCGTCAAGACCTTAAATATTGAGACAAGAAGTGACAATCCACACTCACGGATAGCCTACTTGCCGCTGGCTGCAGGCTTGGGGCCTAAGTCAATACCTTATTTTCAGTGAAGGTTAAGAATTGATTTTTTTTTTCAAGGAACTTAGTGACATGGAGGCGGGTTAAGAGCACTGCTACCTGAGGTGAGAGACTGACAGAGCCTCACCAGGCAGATGTCTTTTATTAACCCTTTATGGAGATACCATTTTTAATTTTTGACAGATTCAGATATTGTGAGGTTTTTTTTTTTTTTTTTTTGCTTTTTGGAGACAGGGTCTCGCTTTGTAGTTCAGGCTGGCCCTGAGCTCACTATGGTGCCCAGGCAAGCCGCCTCGAACTCAGCAATCCTCCTGTCTCTGCCTCCCGAGTGCTGGGATTACAGGCGTGAGCCACCACGCCCAGCTTTATATGTGGTAACCGGGGATCGAACTCAGGTCCTTGCGCTTGCAAGGCAGGCGCCGGAACTACTGAGCTAACCCTCCGGCCCTGTGAGTTTTATAAGATGTGTATATTTCTAAACTAAATGAGTTGTGTATGAATTAAGATAGTACTGATATGAAACTTAGGTAATCAGTTTGTGTAGAAATAATTAGCTACACTCATGAGCACATACTAAATTGCAAAGAAGTAAAAACAGCATATACACAGATATCTGTGTTTTCATAATCCTCTCTAGAATAAAAGAAGAAAATGTGGTTTTTGTTAAATTTGCATACAGTTAGGAAGAAGTAAGATCACTAGAGGAAAAAGTGGTTTACTGTTGGGCCTCATTCCTCTAAGTCCAGAAATGAAACCAATTTTACATCTAATGACCATAACCAGCCTCTTAATCTTAACAATGTCAATTACACCTGGATCTCTAATGATCTCAATCTTTGTCTTATGAAAGTGTAAGAGAGTCAGCAGGTACTAAGTGACGAGACAGTAGTGAAAGAAAGTTCGTATCATAATTTTACTGACTAGACTGTGGCAATTAGGGACACTGATGCTAGATTGAAACATACTTTCAAAAACCAACAACTAATGTTCCAAATCACTGCATAGCACAACCAAATGAAATATTACTTTATTTTTAAGGTTAAAGGTTACTTTGATCAGAATATGGTTGCTTTTTACGAGTATATGATACTCCATTAAATATCAAAGTTGTATCTCTCCTTGTGGTTTTCATTTAATTTTTAGTTAAAATGGAAAATAATAGTTACTAATAATTTTATGTCCGTTGAGGTAATCATCCTCTGTTTTCTGAACCAAAACCAAGGCTAAAATATAACTACTAGTTTTTGAAATGCTACTACTGAAATTGTCACATCCACACAGCTGAAACCATAGATGAAACTAGAGTTTGAAGGGTTGAGTTAGCTTAAGGCTATTAGTAACAGTAGTCTGCTAACAGTTCAGTAGTCATAGCACAAGATTTACCACAGAGTAGAGAATATTTATTAAGTATATACTGCTGCCTGTATGTATTAGTAACTACAAATTGTAAGGTATGGAGAAAGACAGTATGACAATTATCATGAATGATATATTTAATTTGTTCTACTTTCAATGATATCTGCATAAACGTAAAATCAAATAAAAACTTGTCAAAAGAAATTAAAAAAAAAAAACTAACAGCACTTGACCTTAAAAGAGTTATAAGTCACTGTACAGAATATTCTAACATTTGCTACCAAATGATGGGAGAGGCTAAAATGGAAAAAAAATAGATGATATAGGTCATTTTGAATTCTGTTTTGGAAAATAAGAAAACAGTATTAGTGGGTTGAAATTTAGGGAGATAGATGTACATGTAAATCTATAACTAGTTAAAAGACACAAACTCTTTTAAAAATAGACTACAACTTCAAACCATGTGCATAAAGGAAAAATTATTTAAAATAGTAAACATTATAAGAAGATATATAACTTCAGACTAGGTAAAAAGAGTAAGAGCATTTTGGCCCAGAGGGTTAGCTCAGTGGTTCCGGCGCCTGCCTCGCAAGCACAAGGTCCTGAGTTCCATTCCTGGTAACCACATAAAATGCTGGGCGTGGAGACTCACGCCCACCAGCAATCAATACCACATACCACAGTGCCGGGTGTGGTGGCTCACGCCTGTAATCCCAGCACTCCCGAGGCAGAGACAGGAGGATTGCTGAGTTCCAGGCTTGCCTGGGCTACATAGTGAGCTCAGAGCCAGCCTGAACTACAAAATGAGACCCTGTCTCAAAAAAAAAAAAAAAAAAAAAAAAGAGTAAGAGCATTTTGGGGCTGAGGATTTAGCTCAGTGGTTCCGGGGTCTGTGTGACAAGTGCAAAATCCTGAATTCAATCACTGGCATCACATACCACAATACCAGGTGTGGTAACACACACACCCACCCGCAATCAATACCACATACCACAATGCTAGGCATGGTGGCTCACGCCTGTAATCCCAACACTCCGGAGGCAGAGGCAGGAGGATTGTTGAGTTTGAGGCATGCCTGGGCTACATAGTGAGCTCAGGGCCAGCCTGAACTACAAAGCGAGACCCTGTCTGAAAAAAAAAAAAAAAAAAAAAAAAGCCTAAGAGCTCTTTAAACAAAAGCATATCACAAAACATGCCCTAATCCTCAGATGATTCTATGTGAGAACTCATGGGCCAGCAGCATTATACTAGTATCGTACTTTACTGTAAGGATGCAACTGAATGAGGACTGACTTTTATGATCTTTGACATTCCTTTAATATACTACATTATATATTTCATTAAAATGAAATGAGAAATCTAAAAGATGTTTCATATTTAATGTTGACTTATTTTTAAAATAACTTAAATTTCTATAAATTAAATTTCTATAAATTGGAAATGTATTTTGGTTAGAAACATTTCATCATTCAGGAGCACATATTTTTTTGGTTAATAATTTAGATTTCACTTTTGTTCTTCAAATATTGAAATGAAGTGCAGGAAGAATAGATGGGGCTGAAATGGTTCTCAACTCTAAGGCTGGCTTCAGTGTAATACATGAGGTTTGCTATAGAAATGTAATTAACATTTCCAATACCACTAAAATCACTTCATCCAAATAAAGGTACTAAGCTCAATTTAATTTTCATCTCTGTTCTAAAAAGAACTAAGGACTTTTAGATTAAAGAGGAAGACATTCAATACAAATCACTTCTGTGTTTTATAGAATCAGTTCATTGCAGTTTAAAAACAGTTTGAGGATAGGGAAAAAAAGAACAGAACCTTCTTGTTAAAGTGTGGGGAAAGATTAATAGTCTTGCCTTGGACTAATTCTGAGCAAAAAAATTCCAATGATCAATATATAAATTAATGCTTCTATTTTTTTTTTTTTTTGAGACAGGGTCTCGCTTTGTAGTTCAGGCTGGCCCTGAGCTCACTATGGAGCCCAGGCAAACCTGGAACTCAGCAATCCTCCTGCCTCTGCCACCTGAGTGCTGGGATTACAGGCGTGAGCCGCCATGCCCAGCAATACTTCTATTTTTAAAAAAATAGAAAATTGGGCCGGAGGGTTAGCTCAGTGGTTCCGGCGCCTGCCTCGCAAGCGCAAGGTCCTGAGTTTGATCCCCGGTAACCACATACAATGCTGGGCGTGGAGACACGCCCACCAACAATCAACACCGCATACCGCAATGCCGGACGTGGTGGCTCACGCCTGTCACCCCAGCACTCGGGAGGCAGAGATAGGAGGATTGCTGAGTTCGCGGCGGCTTGCCTGGGCACCATAGTGAGCTCAGGGCCAGCCTGAACTACAATGCGAGACCCTGTCTCAAAAAGCAAAAAAAAAAAAAAAAAAAATGTCAAGCTATGTCCTTGTTGAATCAAATATTTTCATGTACAACAAAGTTACTTGTGAGTATGCATATTACTCCAAAATAAATAGATTTTTAAAAACCCAAATGAGAAGCCATTAATACATTATTTATCAATCAATGCTCTTAGAGGACTTCTATAATGGCAAACCTCCACACTTGTGCAAATTTGAAAAATTTGATGGACTATATATTTAGCTTCAAAACCAAACATACCTGGGGACTTTTTTTTTTTCTTTTAGAGATAGGGTCTCACTTTGTAGTTCAGGCTGGCCCTGAGCTCACTATGTAGCCCAGGCAAGCCTTGAACTCAGCAATCCTCCTGCCTCAGCCTCCCAAGTGCTGGGATTACAGGCATGAGCCACCACGCCTGGCATTGTGGTGTGTGGTACTGATTGCCAGTGGGCATGAGTCACCACGCCTGGTATTGTTGTATGTGGTTACCAAGGATCAAACCAGGGACCTTGCGCTTGGTTGACAGGTGGCAGAACCACTGAGATAAATTGCCGGCCCCATAGGCATTTATCATGATAGTATTTTTACTAAAATTCAACCCATAAGGAATAAATAATGTACACACCAGGCTCAACCGTACAGAATTGTTATCTTACAATTAAAAGATGCTGAATGATTGCAATTACACATGGTTTGGCCTAATAAAATGTTTTGCTTCGACCATACCATATGGCCCAAAATTTCAAATCAACTTCATATGCAGATGATCCAATATCACTTTAGGCAATACAAGTGGCAGTAACAATTGCAGTGTGTGTGTGTGTGTGTGTGTGTGTGTGTGTGTGTGTGTGTGTGTGCGCATTTAAAAGAAAAATAAGTCTTTATCCAATGACTTATTTCAAGTTAAATTGGTCCATTTTTTTCTCTTCTGTTAAAGGAGATCAGAACTTCAACTAATGATGAGAACAGAAAATGCTCATGTGACCCCTATGAAGTAAAAGTAAAAGAAAAAAGTACATTGAACTATTTTAACATTATTTCCTCCTGCAATATAAATAAACTGTATGATCAAAGCTATTTATAATCACACACACACGAGCATATACATATAAGATTAGGGCTGTTGCAGGACTCATTATTATTCAACTGGAGATCAAGGACCCTGAATACTTTTTTCCTGCATCTCAGTAGATTAATTATAACACACAGTATATATTTTCAAGAGTTTTTAGACAGTGTAAGGAAAGGAGTGCTTTTGTTGGAACTGCTGGCAACAGGGAAAGCTTTATGTCAGCAAATGAGTGAAGTCAGACCAGAAGCCATCGAGTGAAAAGTTGAAATATTCAGAAATTAGCACAGCTTGTTAGTACATCGCTCTTTCTCTCTGTAACCATGCCAACCAGGCCGTACAGCAGCTCTCTCAGGCTGCCATCTGCTCCCACACCACCTTCCTTGCTATCGCCTCATCCCCACTGTACCTGGCCGCCAACCCCTCCCCTCCCCGGTGTCTCTTTGCAGGGTAACCGTGCTCTGGAGTGCCACGGAGCAGATGGCGAAACAGAAGTGTTTACCTGTAAACCTCTCTATCTCCAAGTTGCTGCTTGCTTTGCTTCCCTCAAAACCGAGTTTAATCATGACATTAAAGGTCATCAGAAATTTCCCTCTCTCTCTTCTTTTTGTTCTAGAAGTTGTAAGCAATAATAAAATGGGGCTGTAGAATGTGCTTTTCGGAAATGATAACAACAACACTCACATAACAGGTTCCGAGTACATTCTTTTTTGTTATCTTTACTTTTGAAACTTTCTACTGGATCACAGAAAAAAACAAAACTGGTTACTTGCTTTTATTTACATTTTCCCCAGAAAACCAGCAAAAATAATTCCAACATTCACTTCTAAGTGTTAATAAATTATTTACATTTAAACATTCCATGTGATAACCTGTAAGAAAAGTCAAATAGAATAGAAATACATATCTATGCTTATTATATAGAATAGGAATTGTTAGGATAGTAAGTACCACAGACAGTTTTAAACTTATACCATTGAGACAACTTTTGCTTCTTCCTGATGCTTTTTCAGATGGATTTGCTAAGCACAGGACAGATTTTCCACGCAAAACACACCGTCTGCCAGTCTGAGTATGGCATATACAGAAACCACATTCCTTGCACACCCAGTACTTATGTGAATGTTTAATAATTTCTCTAAAGACACTCCAGAAGTAATATGAACTTGGAAGGAGCCTAAAAAATTCTATTTAGACTTTCATAAGTGACTTCCTACCATAAGCATGAGTGTGTTGTTAGAATACACATTTGGCTTGATATTTTTTTCCTGAGCTGATAGAAGTCTTTGATTTTTCCTATTTGTTCAAGATGTGAAAGGTAATAAAACCACGGGAATAACACATATACCTGTGAGATATCCCAATAACAGCTGAAATCCTTTTTCTAACATCACACATGTTCACTACATGCACATTTTACATATTATCCTTCAGAATCTGCTCACATGTCATTTCACGTGAGAATCTTGTCCTAGGAGAATCACTGTCCTCTGGGCTCTTAGAGTATGCTCCCGCTTTAAAGTTTCTGAAATCTATTTCTTTTTCTCAGACTGTATATTGTTGTTAAACTAGAAAAATAAGTATAACTGAATATTCATGAGAATTTACAAGTCAAACTTAATTGGTTAAGGAAAGAATAAAATGATGGGAAAATCTCTTTTACTCAGGGCAGCGAGAAAACAGTAGGGAAGTAGAGTAGGCAGGTGGAAAGGGGCCATGACCACCTTTACACGAACTGCTCTGAAATGTAATCAAGAGGGTAGAAGGTTCAGCACCTGCAAGAAATCAAAGAGGAAAGGTCAAGTTTATTTTTCTTCTTGTAAGGAGTGAGCTTCAAATGGAATTCAACTGAAGTTACACTTGGAGTTTGTATGATAATGACTCAAACTACTCACCTCTTCAATGTAATCTGAAGAAAACAAGAAGAATTTGAAATGATATGAAACTGAGACAAGAGAGAGGGTGTAGCAGACTGGCTGGGAAAATAGGGATGGCCTCTGAGATGACAAAGTCCCAGGACACATGTGCAGAACCATTCCCAGAGTGCTGCATGCGGACTTCTCCCAGAAGTGAGCAGGGTCCCCACAGGACAACCTAGATATGATGCCAGCTTGAGGAGTGGGCAGTGCAAACAGGAAGTCACCATGGGCCCTTTTACTCCTGTGCTCTTTCCCCGCTGCCCTCTCTCATGCTCTGCAGTGTGGTTTTCCTCACTCTTTCTCATCCCGAACTCATGCTGTAGAGCATGTTTCTTTTCCTGCCTTTAATAAATGTAAAACCTCTCTACCACTTGTACTGGTTTTGACCAATTCTTTGCTTGGGGACAGAAAGAACCAAGAAACCACATCCAGAAGGAGACTCTGGCAACCCAATTCCAACAAAACAACCATCTCACAGTTTTTAGTATGGTAGTGACTCTGTACGGACATGGATAAGCACAGCAAAGAGGTGACACTGACGCGAACTGCTTTGGTGCTACTCACTGCAGCTTGGAAGGGCCATATCAGATGTCTCTCTCTGAATACTTGGCTCTTGTCCATTTTAGTTCCTTAGACTTTAATTCATACCATAGTAAATATATTTATTTGTTAAATTGACTAATAGTATTAAATTCATCTTCAAACATGCTCATTTTACTCTGCTCAAGAACTGTCCCACATCTCTTTCTCCACTCCTGAATTTAGACTCCATTATATTTAAGTAGAATCTAGATTATACTCTACTTAGCAATAATGCTCATAGTAAGTGGAGTGAATCAGACATTAGTTAGATGGCACATGATTTTTGTTACATGAGAAACCCAACATGCAAGAAATTTAAAGGGAAATCAAAGGACAGGTGACAGGCAACAGGGAGACAGGCTTGGTAAAATGGAAAGGGGAGCTGCGGATGGTGGGGAAGGAGAGGCCTGAGAAAGGGGAACTAAAAAGTATCCAGACATGATGTGGATAGGCATAGTGCAGACGTGGCATATTATAAAAAAAAGAAAAGAAAAGAAAAGCATGCAGCTCAAGGTAGAGAATCCTAAGTGCCACAAGACAATGACAAGAAAAGTACTTGACTGGTTTAGGGCAACACCATTGCCAACAGTGGATTTGCTCCAAAGGGGATCAAAACCACATCTGAGACAGGGCTCAAGGGATACATATATTTTATCTGTAACAGGTAATTACTCTATCAAAACCACACATGTATTACAGATTACTTCCTTTTTCCTTTCCACCTTCTGCTTTTCTTTTTTATTGTGAAATATTTCAAAGTATTTTTTAATTAGTGCAAGTTTGGAGTACATAATGATTAAACTCCTTGTGGGGAGTTGGTACATGCATATAATACATCTTCATAATTTTTCATTCCCTTTCCATCCATGGCTTCCATCTCTTTGCCCCCTTCCTCTTCCCAAAAGAAATTAATTAATCAATGAAAGCCTTATAGTTTCTGTATTTGTATAGTGACATTCTTTGCTAAGAAACAATGCAAATAACATCTCTCAAATCTACTGGTCTTTGGCTTGGTATGACTCATAGTATAAAAGCTGTCAACAGGGCCAAAGATTTAGCTCAGTGGTTCCGGAGCCTGCCTCGCAAGGGCAAGGTCCTGAGTTGGATCCCCGGTAACCGCATACAATGCTGGGCGTGGTGACTCACGCCCACCAGCAATCAATACGACATACCACAGTGCTGGGTTTGGTGGCTCATGCCTGTCATCCCAGCACTCGGGAGGCAGAGGCAGGAGGATTGCTGAGTTCCAGGCTTGCCTGAACTACACAGTTAGCTCAGGGCCAGCCTGACCTACAAAGCGAGACCCTGTCTCAAAAAAAAAAAAAAATCTGTCAACATATGAGTTCAGATAATAAATTTCTGACACAACCAGAAAAGAGTCAATTGTGACACAAAAAGGGAAAGTAGTGAACAAATGGAGGACTGAGAGCTACAGTTCACTGCCAATTCCCACCAGTGCAGAAAAGTATCCTACAATATCTTCCTAACCTGGGGAAAGATCAAAATCTAAAGTCAGTTTTACATTGGATTAACTTTTACAGTTCTAGGATGAAACCCTTAGTCTTGACAGGTCAAAAGTGGAAGTATAATTTCTTCTGCATATGTGTTGCCTTTATAGCCTCATAAAGAAAAGAAATGCCAAGTTGAAGCATCATAAATTGGGGCCCATCTATAGTATAAGTAAATATATCATCCATGGTCACAATATACAGTATTTAAATTTTCCAAAAATGTATTACAGTTAAAACAACATTGGCTTTAATTCCTCTCATAATATATGTCCTCACTTCACACATGCTTCTCTCTTCTTCTTACCCCATTGTGAGGCAGATACAGATGTCCTCTGTGGTGTGAATGAGGTATAATCACTTTGAGTGAATGCTGCTGCCAAGTGCCACCCAACAGAAAGACAAGCTCACAAAAAATTACTGTGCAACCTCAGCAACCTCACACACAGGACCTGACACCCTGCCACATTGGGCTCTTCCTGCAAGGCCCAGAGCCCACCAAAGGTCATGTTTCAACTCAGTTCCAGACATCAGAGCAGTCAGTCAAAGCTAAAGAAGCTCATGAAAGTGGACTTCCAGAACTGCTTCAAAAAATGGCAAGAATAATGGGGTAATTACATTTAAAGAGAGGCAGACAATTTAAAGGGAATTAATAGTAATGTTTCTTTCTTGGAATAATAATTTTTAAAGTATGAACTTTCAGTGGAGTTTTCAACCACACGCTGTATTTTTTTCCAGTATGGAAATGCAATTAACTTACTCAACAAAGGCTACCAGCAGTTAGAGAGCCCATATAAGCAGCCAAGCCCCCAGTACTTATCCAACAGACTTTAATATAAATTATAGGTCTTTACACATTCTCTGGAACTTCCTTAATATTCAATCATATGGCAAAAAGGGCATGTTAAGTCCTGTATGGTAATGACAGAAGAATTGGTGGAGAATTTACCTCCTCAGCTTTCTTCAATGAAGGCATGATTGATGAGCACAGAACTTAGTTCTCATTTCTCTTTTCCATAGAGAATGATATGATTTGCTTAGCAGAGCTGCTCATGACTGCAATCAGAAATTAAGAACTCCAGAAACAATTTGAACCTATTTCCTCCTCAGTGTGCATGAATGATTCACTTCAAGTGTTAATAACAGTTGAGTTCTTGAATGACTAGGGAAGAAAATTCTGCGTGAAATGTGGACCCAACTCACTAAAAGTTCTCTAAAGCAGTAAACTACCAAGATTCAATGAAAGAAAACTACTTAATTTCCAATAACTCTGTATCAGAAGGAAAGAGATCTGATGAGATCACTGTATTTCCTTTATATCATTACTATGAGAAACCAAACATAACCTAAATTTATTCATATACATCGCATGCCATATATAAATTGAATGTCAGGGCATTTTTAAGAAAAACTATAGAAGATTAAACCAATTTTATCATTTTCTTCGCTGGAATTGCTAAAATTTGACAAAGTTAAGCATTTCTTCTCTAAATTGTGTTTATTATTATAGAAAAACATAAAACTGAATAATTCACCAAAACCAGAGGCTCAATACCTCTGTTTGTTAAGATATTTATAAACTTAGGATAATGTTTTTTAAAAAGAAGTTTCTAGAAAAATCCTGAATATGAAGATAGTACAATTGAATGTGTATGTTTTTGTGTGTGTATGAGTTCAGCATGTAACTCTGGGCCAAATGTATACTAAATATGCATTCTATCAGTGAGCTACACTTCCAGCCAACATTATAAATTATTAATACTATACATACATGCATAGACCTGTAAGTTACCACTTTGTAGTTAAAAAAAAAAAACACATACTCAAATTCCACAGTTCATGCTGTTTAGCCTTTGGTATGTCACACTAGAAAACTGGCATAAAGTTATTAATCTTGGGGTTATTGAATAGCAGAGGTTTATTTCTATGTTCGAACAATTAGGGACTCCTTGGTCTATGGATGTTCAATACTTTTATGACTCCCATTTCCAGCATATTCAATTTCCTGCCCTTATATACTTTCCTTTGTATTAGACAAACTTCTATTTTTCCTCCATGACCAAGATCAAAACTCTGTAGTGCTTTTCTGTTCCTCAACAGAAAGAACAGAATGTCATCCCCACTGTACTTCAAGGCACTGAGATGGACATTGATGAATTATGCATAGTATACTTTACTTCCATAGATATCTATTGCCCTTACTATATTATGGGATACTACATGGCAGGTGCTACACAGTATTTATCTTTGTACTTTAAAAGTATATTGTATAGGTATAGCAGATGTTTAATAAATGTTTATAGAATTAGTGAAAATAAAAGTATAACAGCAATAACAAAATATAAAATTATAGTAAATCAGAAATACATTTGTATATTCCCTAAGAATATTGAGCCTTTTACTAATACTTACTATGGCTCCAAGTCATTGGAAACATTTTTATTTTGTTTTGTTTTTTGAGACAGGGTCTCCATGTAGTTCTGGCTAGCCTTGAACTCACAGTGTAGTCCAGGTTGGCCCTGAGCTCTCTGTGACCCTCTTCCCTCTGCTGGGATTGCATGTATACACCACCTAACTCAGCTCTGGAAACATTTTTAAATGATGTTAACTAATATTTGCTGCATCTTAGGCTCGGTCAAAGCAACATGATACATAATGGCATTTAGATGGCATTGGTAACAGCAATCTCATAGGAAATGAAAGAGCTGGTTTAGCTTTTGGTCAAGATGGTATTAACATGAAAATGTCACACAGTATGCATATTTTGACATTTCAATGAAAAGGTATTTCTTAATCTTGGGAATAAGTGAAACTAGAAGCACTCTTCAGAGATTATGGTGAGCAATTTAGGGAAGGGAAAAAACAAGATGGAAACCATCTTTCCTTTGATCTGGTGAAATAAAAATGTGATGTACATTTCCAACTGAAGTTAGAGTCTAAAATATGTTATTATTTTATTTTTTTAACATATTTTCCTTAATATCTCAACTATTAGTCTCAGGTTGTCTTGTTAAAGTTCATATGCTTCAAGAAGAAAAATGTGCAACTCTTCTGTACAGTGAAAGTGATTTCCATAGAGAACAGAACACTGATCTGTCTTATCAAAACTTCAAGTGAATTCTGCATTTAGAAATACATTCTAAGTCTTGTACCACCAATTAAAATGCATTTGCTGCACATTTCAACCATTCCTTTACAACATGCACACAAGGTTAAACCATGATAACAGCGGTATAATGGTGACAATAGCCAAAATTTTCAACTATAGTAAGCCCACAACGTAGAGCGAGTGCCATTACAGGAGAAAGTAAGTTGGATTCCTCAGTAAGTGGGTCAGGCTAAGTCTTAAGTAAAAGATGCACCTTTTTCACCCTGTGTTTTCTTCAAGTATTCAAAGAGGCTTTTGGTGTTTTCTTGAATAAGCACTAAGCTGAGTGGAACTCAATGCTGAAGCCGACAATACTTCCCCACATGGAGACACCTCTGTATCACTTCACCACACTTTTTGGATACTATTGCTGACTTCACTGGCACAACAGACTTCACATGTTCCATGATCTTGTCCTTGTCTTTACAAATGTGCCAATGGTTGAACGATTCATGTTATAAGAACAAGTAATGTCTGGCATCATTTCTCCTTGATCCAATCTGAAATATATTCACTTTTGTTTCTGTAGTTATAGACCTGTGCTTGCTAGCAGTCCCCTCCATATCACCATTTCTTTCCTCTTGCTTCCACACATCCTGGGCTCTGACTGAGCTCTGTACTATCGCAATGTATGGGAAGCACATGGGAGTACAACCAGGACAATGTCTGGCAGATGAAAGCTAGACCCACAATTTGTTTGCATCTATAAATGTTTATAATCAGAGGTTCATTGATATCTGTGAAAATTCACAACTCAAATATTTGTAACTCAGGGACTTACTGTACTTCCTAACACTCTCAGATTAGAAAAACTATACAATTTAAGAATTCACAAATGTTAATAAGAAAAGTGCTGTCATATACACACATATGTATATAGCATATATATATGGCACTTATATGTGTGTGTATATATAAGAGAGAGAGAGAGAGAGAGAGAGAGAGAGAGAGAGAGAGAGAGAGAGAGAGAGAGAGAGAGAGGGAGAGAATCTCAATTTTAGCAATACCCTCAATGAAGCAAATCTGACTACAACAGATATTTTACAGGTGACCAATGTTCTCAGATGTTACAAATACACCTCACATCAGACAACCAGCTGCTTGCAGGGGAGGTCAAGTCTCCGTGTAACTGCAAGTCTCAGGATAACTCCACCTCTAAAACACTACTTTCATGTTTCCTTTTCTTTGCTTTGTTTTTTTGTTTCTTTGTTTTAGTTTGTTTCTTTTTGGTTTTCCTGAAACAAGGTCTGAACATTCTGTAGCTCAGGTTGGCCTGGAATTCAGACTCCCCAGGGCTGGGATGACAGGGATGCATCACAATGCCTGGTTACTTTCATCTTTAAGAACCATGGGGATTCATGTTATTTAATAGTGCATAATTTATTTTTAATTAAAGAGGAACTTGACTGAGGATATCTTAAAATCAATATAATAAAAATACTCTAAGCTATTTAAACAAGGTGAATCTATATACTCATAACATTTGTAGCTGATGATTTAATTAAAGCCACACAACTTTTCATAGTTTTCCCCCTTTTCTTGAATTAAATAGAAAATGGAGACCCAAATGATGAGTTATTTATTTTGGCCTTAAAATAAAAATTGATAAGAAACATACTCATTAAATAAATGTTGCACAGATCATTCATTTTCTCTCTACTGCTAAGGCTAATTCACCATATTAAATGGCATTTTAGATTTTAAGGTTTTTTTTTTAATTAGTTTACTTAGAAGACAAAATCATGAAAGGCAAACCATATTATTTCAAATCAGACTAATGATGTTTAGGGACTTTAAAACTAAAACTTCTCATTCTATGAAAAGTGAGAACCCCAAAATACCATGCAAAGACATATTGAAATGATTTTATATATTGATTTCTTCTCTTCTTATCAAATATGGAAGTTAACTGGTAATCCTTTAAACCATGGATTCTATTTATTTATGGTTTTCTGTCTTCAAAAATATACCTATTTTATTTATTTATCTATCTAATTATTTATCTCTTTATTTATTTTTTAATTTTTTGAAACGGGATCTGGCTTTGCAGTTCAGACTGGCCCTGAATTCACTATAGCCCACACAAGACTCTTGCATCTGCCTCCTGAGTGCTGGGATTACAGGTGTGAGTCACCCCATCTGGCACTGTGATATGTTGTACTGGGGATCCAACTCAGAACTCTGAGTTTGCTAGGCAAACTCCAGAACCACTGAGCGAGATCCGCAGCCTTTCAAAAATATTTTAAGGTGAATTTACTTTATAAATTTATTTTTCATACAAAAATAGTACTGCTAAGCCTATACACAGGGTCAAGTTTTCAAAGTTTCAAATTTGATTACATAGCAACGTAACATAGGTAACAAAGGGAGATGCTTCGGATCTATAATCTTCTAGGGGATAGCATACAGAATGCCATCTGGCACTATTTACTTAAAAATATTACACTACAAACCAGTTCTCAAACATGCTGGGCAGAACTCAGATCAGCCGGAAGAGCACAAGTCTGATGTGAAGTCACAGAAAGGACACTTCATGCCAACCCCAGCTCCAAGTGACTGTTCAGTGCAGCACTGGCACAGCGTTGGGATGCAGGGATGGGAGAGGAAAATCAGGTTGCAGATCATAATCTAAATGATGAGAAGACACTGAAAACTTGTACTACAATAGCAAACTAGCCTAGAGCTGGTCAAACACTTTATTCTTCATCCTCTTCATTCCTCATTCACAAAGTGTTTTTTGTTTGGTCTACTGCAAGATTCACCTCCTCTTCCCTACCTCCAACTAACACCAGCCTAACTATTTGACAATGGAGAAGGAGGGGGAAATAGAGCTATTAAAAAGTCATTTCATTTTGTGATAAATATCTGTTCTGTAAGGTTAAGAGAAACAAATTTAAGTCATCTCTGTACCAAACAATGATCAGCCATCACCCATACCTCATCCTGTGTAACTTGAAAAATGAAAACATAACTTTTCAAAAGGGTCTAGGTTGAAGATAATACCTTGGATAATTTAGTAGGTGTAGTCTGTTGGTCAAAATAAAGTAAAATGGGAACAAAATAAAATCACATCAAATATTGCTTGAATTTATAAATTTACTCTTTATGCTGATTTTCTTTATCTATTATTTTAATCTTTCTCACTTATGGGCCTATTTTAATAAAATACCCTTTCAGTTTGTTAGAGATAAAGTGAACTGTGCACTGATTTCACTGTCATATTCCTTTGCCAACAGGGACAGAACAAAATTTTAAGAGAAGTGTGCTTCATGACAAGTGCAACACAAAGTATCTCCTGGCCTCATCAGAGTTTAATGAGACAGTCAATCTAAGAAATAAATTAAATGACATTCGGGATCATGTTTAATGAAGCGGCACCCTCAGAAGCTCGGGGTGGCAGGGTGTTCTTGCAGTCTGTGGCGAACAGGGCAGCAGAAGGCCATCAATCATGTAGGACAAAATGGTACTCTGTGGACTAGAGAATGTTGAACTGCAGTAGCTCCTGTTCTCAGTCATGGCCCAGAACTGGATTCCTGTTATGTCAGTTCCATAAGAGAAGTTCCCACGTGCCTATATCAATCCTATAAGTCAGTGTCTGACCATTATACCCACATGAGAATATCGCGTTTGTAAAATTCCACAATGAAAATTCATGAAAAACTGAGCAGAAAAAAAATCTTTTTAAAAAGTGAAATATTCTTATAGGAGAAACAAAATAGCAATAGTGTGTCTAAAATAGCAAGAGGAGACATACTATTTAAGATTTCTCTTAAAATAATTAAAAGAGGCATGCTAAATGCTGCTAACAATAGAATGTACTTATATAACAGGTCTGATAGACTTACAAACTCAATTAGCATGTTTGGTTCCAAATCAACAAGTATCTCCCTTCAAAGTGAGAATAATTTAAAAGTACATTATTGTTTTCAAATACAAATACATAAATCATAATTAGAATTTTTGATAAGATTTTCAGAATCATAATCATATATCAAACACAATGAGGAAATACGTGCAGAAAATATGTTATATAAAGAATTCATATTGGGTTGAAGATTTAGCTCAGTGGTTTCAGCACCTGCTTAGCAAG
The DNA here is from genome assembly GCA_004025085.1 of Thryonomys swinderianus. Lineage (NCBI taxonomy): Eukaryota > Metazoa > Chordata > Mammalia > Rodentia > Thryonomyidae > Thryonomys > Thryonomys swinderianus. Next base: position 29,712 of record PVIC010010467.1, read on the forward strand.
TGCAAGGTCCCTCATATGATCCCTGGTAACCACATACAACAATACCAGGCGTGGTGACTCACACCCACCCGCAATCAGTACTACACACCACAGTGCTGGGTGTGGTGGCTCACATCTGTAATCCCAGCACTCAGGAGGCAGAGGCAGGAGGATTGCTGAGTTCAAGGCTTTCCTGAGCTACATAGTGAGCTCAGGGCCACCCTGAACTACAAAGCGAGACCCTGTCTAAAAAAGAAAAAAGTAAAAGAATTCATACAAAATAAAGAGAAAACATTTGATCTTAAATAGCAAACAGACAAAGCACATATGAAGTTAATCACAAATAAAGTGGCAGTTTATAAAAGATCAGAAAAGGGTCACTTTCATTCGGAATAATAACTGAAATTACAACAAAGGACTCCACTATATATTTAATAGCACAATCTCTTTATTTGAAAATAAGTATTAGCAGTAGGAGCAATTAAACCCAGCGGCTTTACACTGAGCTATATCCCCAGCTCATATTCGCTCTGTTTCTGTCTCTGTCTCTGTCTCTGTCTCCTGCCCTCTCTTCTCTCTGTATCACAAGTCCTTAAATTGCTCAGGCTTCCCTTGAGGTTGCCCTCCTCTTGCATCAGCCTCCAAGAGTCCTGGGAATACAGGTGTCTGCCAGAGTGAAGTTTTAAAAGCATTTTAATTGAAATGTATGTTTTTCTTCTTTTTATTACCAGCTGTCTTTGGAAGGCAGAATAACACAAATAAAACAATTTTAAGAACTAGTGCTTTAAAGCTGTGGTGAATGCATACGCATGTTCATTTTGGATGGTTCTGATCACAATGTTCCTAAAGATATTTTTTCTAAACATTTCAAGAACAGAAAAACATTTGCTGATGTTCCTACAGATTAAATAAATAAGGGAAGAGATATATAGTAAAATATAGCAATTACAAAGTTATTTTTTCTTGTTTTTCTTTGTATTTGTTTTGTTTTGCTTTTTGGTTTGTGTGTGTGTGTGTGTGTTTTTTTTTTTTTTTGTTTGTTTTTTTGAGACAGGGTCTCGCTTTGTAGTTCAGGCTGGCTTTGACCTCAATATGTAGCCCAGGCAAGCCTGGAACCCAGCAATCCTCCTGTCTCTGCCTCCCGAGTGCTGGGATTACAGACGTGAGCCACCACGCCTGGCACTGTGGTATGTGGTATTGATTGCTGGTGGGCATGAGTCACCATGCACAGCATTGTATGTGGTTACCGGGATCGAACTCAGGGGCTTGCACTTGCGAGGCAGGTGCTGGAACCACTGAACTAAATCTCCGTCCCCCTGTTTGTTTTTTTGAGACAGGGTCTCACTCTGTAGCTCAGTCTGGGGTTGAACTCACTGTGTAGCCCATGCTGGCCTTCAACTCATGGTGATCCTCTTGACTTAGCCTACTCAGTATTAAGATTGTAAGCATGCACCACGGCACATGGCCCTGTGAAGTTATTTTCTGCTGTACAGGGTTAGAGATTTTTGAATTCTATAGTAGGAGGGCAGTTTGTTAAAGTTTAGCAAATCAGTTTCAGCCAGGATTATACAGCCATTGAAAATAATTATAAAGAAAATGTAGCAACACAAAGATTATCATGTTTTAAATACTATATTAAGTGTAATAAATGCAAATAAAGACCATATTATTCTACAAATACTGCCTTAGAGGGACCAAAGAATGGGGAGGCCCTTTAAAATTGAGACAAAAAGAACTGATCACTCTGAAAGGGATATTTAAATTATTCTTTTGTTTATATAATGTTTAAGAATATGATAAAAGTTAAAAGAATGTAAATGCTTACATTCTTATGGCCAACTTAGTTAATTCCAAGCCAACAGGATGAACATCCTACTCACAAGTTATTTTCTGTAAGAACATTCATTAAAATATTTTATTGTCTTGAAACATCCAGAAATTCTACATATTCCTCCCAAAATATGTATTGCATGGAAAACAGACTATTCTTTCCTTTTATGTGGGATTATGCCAATGATTCCTTTTGGCAAAAATGCTTAATAGAGAAAAGCAACCTTTACCTAATAGTACCTAATTCATTAATTAGATCCAAACTAATATAGTAACAGAGACAAAGCAAATTAGATTCTATTTTAAAGTAAATTTTCTTCTTAGGATATGAATTGCAGAACTGATTGACTCCTTGAGAGTTAATCTGCCTCCAGGCTGGTGAATATAATATAATCCAAAATGATAAGTATGTTTCCATTAGTTGAACTTCTTTTTTAAACAAGGACCATTTCTTTCTATTATTATATTCTTACCGCCTATCATAGTGCTAGTCATATAGTAAATTCTAGAGAGAAGGATAAGCATAGAAAGACAACAAAACTTTTTCTTTTCCAAAATGAACTGTACTGATGAAAATGCTCCTCTTTTTACAAATAAAGCTGGAATTCTATAAGAAAATCACCACTGCACACAGGTCAGTCCTCTGAATATACAGGTCATGACTGATAATAACAATAAAGGTATTATTTTCATGTAACAAGCACAAGCTTAACAATCAAATATATAGCATAAGATAAATCTTTACTTTGGACTGTTGTGTAACTCCTTGGTGTCTCAGTATTTTCTCCTTATAATGGGATGGTTATGGTTCTTATCTCATAAGGTTGTGATCACGATCACATGAATTAAGTCATGGGAAGTGCTTAGAAGACACATACTATGAACTCACTGAGAGCTGTCATCCTTATCACCATTCTGTGTTGCCCAGGCTGGGTTTGAACTTCCTTGCCTTCTACCTCAAATTCCTGAGAAGCGGGGCTTGCCTGCCAGTGTATATTATTTCATGTATGATTTAAATTTCTAGTGTGAAAGTTTAGAAAATATATTATGACAAAAGTATTTGCTTTATCTTACTAAACCCCATAATGAATATAAAACTGCAGCTATATACCTTTATTTTTCTAGGTCTAGTTCTATTAAAAATACAGTATATAAATAATTAAGTCAAGGCAGAAAATATAACAGCATATATTGTGATTTCTTCATGGCTGAGAAGTTTCAGATAATTCAAGGAGAAAAAGATGATGACAAAGTCCACAGAAATCAGGATGAAAGCCAAAGCATTAAACTGATACTATAACAATATGATTTTCCCATCCCTCTATGTTTAACATAGAGCTGAAAACAGCATTTTGTATATGGAAATGTCCCAGCTTCAGGCCTGAAACAACTTATTATTTCACGAGAACTAAACAATAAGGGAGATAAAGAAAGAAGGAAAGGAAGCACTGCTTCAATAAAAAGGTGAGGAGCATGAAAAACAGCAAGAAATATACTGGAGTAAGTTTCCTATAAATAGAAGAAGATACATAGATAGATAGATAGATAGATAGATAGATAGATAGATAGATAGAGTAGATAGATGATAGATAGACAGATACAGACACGTACACACATATATGTACATATCCACAAACACATATTTCATATATAGAGAAATGCAATTTGAATTATATGGTAATAAATCTATAGTTATCTTTATAAGTTATGCTCATTCACCAAGGATTTATGGCATCTTTTAAGACTACTCTTAGATTTTACCAATGACAACAAGAATGATAATGATAATGATGATGATGATGATAGCAACTCGCATTTACTGAGTTCACAGCTTGGCAGACTCTGTTCGAACCAATTCATGTGAAGGAATTTATTTAATCCCTATAACAAGACTATGAGGTAAGAAACATCATTATTCAATTTTACAGGTGAAAATACTGAGGCCATAAGTAGGTAAATAACTTATATCCAATTATAAATTAGAATTTTTATATAAAATTCATATATAGGTACATAAAAACACATACATTTCATACTTTAGAAAAAAAAAACACTTTACAGCATGATCACTGAGATCCTCATTGTTCAATATTAAAAGAGGAGATTATAGCCAGGCATGGTGGCTCACGCCTGTAATCCCAGCTCTCAAGAGACAGAGACAGGAGGATTGCTGGGTTCTAGGCTTGCCTGGGCTACATAGTAAGCTCAGGACCAGCATGAACTACAAAGCAAGACCCTATTTAAAAAAAAAAAAAAAAGAGCAGATTATAAAATAGGAGGTGGGAAAAACTTAGCCCTGCTTTTCCACTGAAACATTCTTATAAGGTATGTGGCTAGGCTCTTTCCCTACCTCCTTCCCACCATGACCTCTCATACCAAGATCCCTAATACTCTAATTCATTCTCTACTTCTCTTCACCTTTAATCAAAGTTGACCACAGCTATCATGCCAACCTCTAATGTACTTGAAAAAGAAAGGAAGTTCCTGCTTTCCTTTCTTAATTGAGCATAATGTTGTCAAGTATGAGAGGATTTGTGAGCTGGCAGGGATAGAAACATCACATGAATGTAATGGGAAATCATTGTAACTTAATGATAACGGAGGGCCACATTGCTTAAAGTCTGTAGGTGAAGCTCAATATATTGGATTACACCCATCAAGGTCATGCTCTTCTATATTCAGCACTTCAGTCACAGATCAAAACATCATAATAAGTATGATCCACTAGCTTGAAGCATTTATAAATTTTAGAAGAAAGAATACATTAAGAGCAATGTGGAAAACTTTTAAACTAATAGTGACATAAAGTAAACTTTCTAGGTATAATGCAAAGTATCTGTGCCTCTATGTGTGCATAACATACATTTCAAATTAAATGCCATCTAGGTTTTTTTTAAAATTTATTTGCTTCTTTCTTTGTTTTGTAGTAATGGGGATAGGCCCCAGTCTTCCACACTGATCTATATCCCCATGCCCTTCTTCATTTTTTATTTGGAGATAGGGCCTCACTAACTTGGCAACCACCAAGGCTGATTTTCAAGTTGCCATACTCCTGCCACAGCCTCCTAGAAAGTGTGACTACAGCTACTACTATTTCACAATTTGTTGTGGGCTTTTTGAGCACGTATAATACTGGGCAATATTAGTTTGGAAGTTACACAAAATATAATATCACACACATAAACATATAAAAAGAGTCATATACACATATATATATGTATATCTCTCTGTATGTTTGTGTGTATGTGTACACCTTTATGATTTGAACTGGCTCATTTTAGGTAAGGGATGGATAGCATCCTTAGATTTCTCACGTAGCTCTCTGGAGTTATACAATCCAAAACAAATTTTTTTAACCATGAGATGACCTACTCAGCATTTTTGACACATGCACCACAATCAATTCCCCTTGATTTTTGAAAGAAACAAATGGTTCTGCTGACTCTTGTGAATCCAACAGTCAGTCTCTGAATGCTCTAAAGTTGAGTGACGCAAACATAACTGGTTTGCTTCAGAATACTGTCTAGTCTTTTTTATTTATTTGTTATCCAACTGGAAATACACAAACTTGAGAACTAAGGAAGATAATTTAACTCACATTCAAAGAACAACCTGGTCAAATGGAACTAACTGGAAGATCAGGAGAAGAAAAGGCTGTATTTTCTGTCACTTTCTAGCTCTCCCTCTCTCTCCCCCTCTCCTTCTCCCTCTCCATTTCCCACTTCTCCCTCCTTGGTTTTTCAGTGCTAGGGATCAAAAATCAAAAAGTTTAATTTATAAATTAGGAATAGTAAGCAATTCTCAACCACAATAATAAAATAGAACTATTACAGCAATATGCTGAAATTAAAAATAAATATATCTTAAAATATCTTAAAACATACCATTCTTGTTATGATGCCATGCCTACATAATGAAATAAAATAAGATGAATGATGCAGGTATTGTGATACAGCATTAGGTGACTAGTTGGATGTTACTTGAATACAAGCACTTTGATAATTTATACATGCTCTAATAACTTAGAAGCCACTAAGTGACAGATGGATAGGTAGTATAGACAGCATAGACATGCTGGAGAGAGGGATGATTTGTGTCCTGAGTAGGATACAGCATAACAGCACTACTCAGAAGAGCATGCAGTTCAAAAGTTAAGAATTGTTTATTTCTGGAATTTTCCATTTAGTATTCCTGAACCATAATTTATCCAAGGTTCATTCCTGAACCTTGGATATGTGAAATCATGAAAATCAGAACGAATGATAAAGGGAATCTACTATGCACAGTGGTATCTGCCCCATTTTCCACCTTTTAATGTTGAAACAACTTACTGGTGAAGTTCATAGCAAATATTTTATCTCTTTTCCTGTATCAAACATCCAATGCCAGTTTATGATAGAAGGATTTCAGGTTATTTCTTTCTTGGCATCTCTATCACTTTTCTGCTTGTTAACATTTGATGACAAATCCCATGTTATTAGTTTTGTGAATTTCATACCACTCGAACCATATTTTCTTTCAACAAACTTCTGTTAGCATTTGATGGTATCCTAATGCCTGCAATCTTCTCTTATATCCTGCTTGGCTTTGGAACTGATAAGAAGGCAGCGATAGGGAACTGAATGAAGGAAAGTAAATATCATACTCAAAATCTACCTTTTTAGTATTCTTTTTCCATGCACTACAATGTAACAAACTGCACACACACATGGATGTGTGTGTGCATGCACATACACACACACACAGGTTTTTCTACATGTATGATTGCATTTTCAATTCTCAGTTTGGGGGTGCAGAGATAAGCTCCTCCAGAGTTGCTATTGTACACAACACTGGCATTTCATATAATTAATGGTATCTGAAGATATCAATGACATATTTCTTCATAATTTATATTTTAAAGTGATTTCAGACATTTGTCATAATCAAATCTATCCAGGATTACTTTAAAGTTTTACATTGAAAAACAGTGGGATCTACAAATTAACTATCCAGTTACTACAATTATTTCTTCTATATGTAACATTATGTTGATAATCACTTCATGCATGTGTACTGCTTTCATTTTCCTTTTTACAGCAGAATACATTTATTTTCTATTTCTTTACTGTGTAAAATGCAATATTTCAACATCCAGAATTTTCAACATGAAGCTAGAGATAAAACTCCATAGTAAAGCCCTTGTCTAGCATGCATGAAGTCTGAGGTTTAATCTCCAGCAACATACAAACAACAGCAGATAACAACAAGAAAAAACACAAAACCCCTGGGCCTCATCAACTTAACTAGAAGGCTCTGGATTTAGCTCAGTGGTACCATGCCTACCTTGGAAGCTGGAATCACAAGGGCCTGAGTTCGATAAATAGTACCACAAAAAAACAAAACAAAAAAATCAAATTAATAAGAGTTTGGAAACAAGGTAAGAAACTGAAAAAGGGCACCATCAATAAAAGCAATAAAGTGTGTGGGGGGCATGTTTTGTGAAAGAGACAGAGAAAGAGAGCGAGAAAAGACAAAACAAGAAAAGGCAAATAAGATAAGAAAAAGAAAGAAGCAAAGAAAAACATTATAGTGTGGTAGGCTGGAAGAGGCTACAATTTGTATTACCTTCCACTTACCAACAATTTTTCCTTTCATTCATCTCCTGTTTTACCAATTACCCATGGCAGTGACTAAAGTATTTCAAGGGACAATGCTGAACTTGTTATATTTTAATATTTAATTAATAATTTACTATAATACCAATAAATTATGAACTGTTACTCAAAACATTTGAATGTCCAGACATTTTAACTTTCCCCAAGATGATATCATTTGCTTTTTTAATTTTGTTGATATATTTTGTGGAGCATACAATCTACCAATTGATACCTAGTTAGGGAAATGTACCATGTTTTCTCTGAAACTCTCTGCTTAAAAAGCCTAAACTTACCCCAGGATCCAGCAATAGTCTTCTATGATTTCCCCTGTCTTTGATTCTCTTCATTCATTTTACTTTTGAATCTATATGGAATTATCTTAGGGTATTATGTGAGGTTAGGACCTAAACCTCAACCCTATAATTTTAGAACTACTGAGTAGTGTAATTCATCACAGAAAGAAAGTATAGAGTTTACCAATCAATTTTGATGAGTCAAAAACTAAGTCTTTTTTAACCTGAATATGACATATTTTTCTTGATGACATAGTTAGTATGTACTTGTACAATATTAAGGTATAAAATAGTTCATTTAATCAGATTTAATTGGATTTATTATTTTACACTTATTTCTGACTTAAATTTTATAGCAATACTATTTATTCTCTTGACTCCCTTACCATAGTGTTTGAGGGAGATTATCCTTTCTAACACTTGGAATCACTAAAACAAATTCAAAAATTTGAAAATAATTCTAATGAGCTGAAATGGGAAGGCTTTTCTTCCTACAAACAGCATCAATATTGGGGAGGGAATAGAGAAATTATTATTTTTAAAATGCCATGCAAAGAGACAAATTAGCATGGACCTGAAATATGCAACAAATCTAACACGTGGAGTCACCAGATCTGGAGTACTAGTTCTGAGCCTGTTCCTTACTAGCTAATTGTGTCTTTGGGGACATTACTTCAACATAATGAGCTAAAGTTACATTATCCACAAAATGGTAATGACAGCAAATATACTGTCCCAATGGGACTGGGAAATCAAAGTCTGATAATATATGTAAAACATTCACTGAAAACCTAAAGTAAATAAATATGTAAAATATTATGTCCATCTCTTGTTTATTAGTGAACCAGAAATTAGAACTCATTATTCATAGATTTAAAATTTTCACTTATTTTAATATGAAAACATTTATACTGAATCATATATACATTTATGAATAGTATGAATGTTTGCTGTATGAAAACATTCATTCTGCATTCTAGATAGATTAGACTATTATTCTGTTATAGACAAAAAGACAACTGTGCAGCATGCATATGTAAAAAATGCAACTTGAGAAGACAATGTTAAATCAAATAGATCAAGCACAAAAGCTTAAATATCGACTACTTCCTTTTATATGAGAAAATCTAAATACATATATACATGCCTTCATAAAGAGCAAAATACAAAATTGGTAAGTATGAAGCAGGGAGAAGTTAAAATAATTTCCTAAGTTACCTCTTGTTTCAAAAATATTTAATGTATATGCTAATTTATTTAATTTATATAGTATTACAAGTTTATTATTTCATTGAAGAGAAAGTTTTATTTCTTCTAAGTAAGAATCATTTCCATATATAAGTACTTTGAAGATAATTATTGTTATTCTTATTTGTTGTTATGAACTTTTATTTATTTATTTATTTTTGAGACAGGGTCTTGCTCTGTAGTTCAGGCTGGCCCTGAGCTCACTATGGAGCCCAGGCAAGCCTCAAACTCAGCAATCCTCCTGTCTCTACCTCCAGAGTGCTGGGATTACAGGCGTGAGCCACCACGCCAGGCACTGTGGTATGTGGTATTGATTGCTGGTGGGCGTGAGTAACCACGCCCAGCATTGTATGTGGTTACCTGGGATCGAACTCAGGGCCTTGCGCTTGCGAGGCAGGTGCTGGAACCACTGAGCTAAATCTCCAGCCCTATGAATTTTTATTTTACTAAAATAAAACAAATAGAAACATATTTTGGGTAGCTGCAGCCATATGGGAAACCTAGGTTTACCTACCATTGGAAAGAGAGGACCACTATACAGAGAATTGGGGGTGTATTTCATGGGACTAAGAACTGTGTCATCTGCCTTTAGATAATGGAACAAGGGGGACGGTGGGCAGTGATTCACCTGTAGGACGAAGTTCACTTGGAGGCCAGAACCTTGGCTCTCCCTTCTAATACCTAGGACCAGCACGGAGCAGCATCTCCAGTGTGGCTGCCTTTCATGTCATCCTTCTGCGGCTGCTTAGATGTATCTGTGCAAAGGTGCTAAACATAAGGTAGCATGAAGCGTCGAGTCTGCTAGTAGTATTAAGTATACATTTTTAAAAACCCACCACTGTATAGAAATAAAAAACAGGACACAGAAAAAGTTCTAAACCATTAACTCTCTTTCCCCAATTAGGGTTAGCACAACATTGTACACTGACAAATTGCTTCATCTGCCCTTTTGGCACCTCGTATTAGCACTGGCTACAGAAGTGGTCAGAAACCTAGCAATTAAATGTTTCATCTGTTTCTGCCTCTTCTTTGTTACTTAAAACTGGTAAAACTATTTTGATACTGTCCTCTGAAAAACATATTTTCTAACAGCGCTTGAGTTTTTCTACAACACCCATACACATAGCATACAAATTAACGAGCCCAGTAAAAGAGCCCAGAGTTTGAGTGGGCGCTGTTGCTGCCCACGAGCTCTGCCTCTGCTCTTGCCCTCAAAACTCCGTGATCATTATAGCTGCCTAGTTAAGCATCTCTCCAGGGCCTTGCCATAGATGGACAGGTAGCTCACACTGCATGCTAGATTTTAATGGTTACATTTTCTCCTGATAAATCCTACAGGCTTTTTGTTTGTTTTCTTGAAATGGTGTCTAACTCTGCTTCAGGTTGTCCTTGAACTCACTATGCAGCCCAGGTTGGCCTCAAACTTCCAGTGATCCTTTGGCCTCAGCCTCCTGAGTAGTCAAGATTATAGGCAGACAGAACCATGCCCAGCTCTTTCTTACTTAGAGGGAGCTAGGCAAAGGTTTTTTGTTGTTGTTTGTTTTGTTTCTTGGTTTGTTTTTATTATTTTCTTCTTCATTTGGTTGAGGCTTTCATTTCATATTTTTAGCCATTTGGGATTGGCAATTTCCAATGAACAAAATAATCTCATTTAGAAATAATAACTATGAGTACTTTTATATATCATGGGTAATACTCATTTTGCCAGCATATATAATAATATTAGAATGATACAGTGAGGACAAAGTCGCTGTATAAGAATGGCATATAAATACATGAAACATGCTATATTTTATTATGCACTACATGCAGATATTGAATTACTTACTATATCCCATATTTATGAGTATTATGCTAATTTAAAAAATGAGAAAAGTATAATTGATTACCCATATTCTGGTGGTGTTCCTGAAAATAAACAGCACTTTTTTTTAGTATTGAACCATTACTTAGCATGGAAGAAAGAATGAAAAAAAGGAGGGAAAGATCCTTATAAACTTTCATAGATGAATCTCCTCTGTGGCTCATTTTTCAGAGACTGTGTGCTTTCTTCTGTTCTTCTTAATACTACCACCACACACCCTCTCCTCAACCTTAGACTTCATTACCCTAGGTTCACAAATGGCTTTTGGACAGTCAAACATTCCTTTGATTTTTCCTATTAAATACTCAGGATAAGGTCTTCATCCAGCTACTGAGCTTGTTACATAGCATATCCTAATTATGTCATGTTTTTATCTTTCTGTATCTAATTTGAAATTCTGCTTCTCTCCCTTCCTCCCTCTCTCCATCCGTCCCTCCTCTCCCTCCCTCTCTCTTTTGGCAGTACCTGGGATCCAACTCATGACCTTGAGTTTGAAAGGCACATGGCACAGAGAGTGAGCTTAATCCCTGGCCCTAATTTTCAACTTTATGTACCCTTCCTCCTTATTTTCAGCTACAATAGATATAAGTAGCAAGTAAAAAAAAAAATCTTGTGAACTTTTATGGCTGCTACTTACTGTTCTTCATTTCTTAGCTTTCTGCTGGAACCTTATCCTCATATGCTCATACACACCCATGAAATTCCAAATTGGATTACTAGGAAAGTAAATGACGATAGGATTCTCAAAGAAAAAAATGTAAAATGCAAAACATTGCAAACATTTTACACTACTCAAAAAAAGAATCCTTTCCATGGTGTGTAATTGTCATAGCATGATAAAATACTTTGAAATTATTTTTAAAGTATGCACATATGATTGCAATTAAAGTGTTCTGTAAGACTGTAAATCCAAAGTAATTTCGAGTACAGCCTTCATTGGTTTTACAAGAAAACTAACATCTGTCTGTTATTAAAGTTATGCACAGCAAAGAAATTAATTAATTTCAGCCCTATGGTAGTTAAACTATGTAGTCAATATTGTACAGTCTGATGTTAAAATCAATTAAAACGATACAACAAACTTCTGGTAATTTTTCAACAAGTAATTTTATCTAACTCCCTGCTCCCTTTCACCTATAAAACTTTTGGTTAGGAAGAATCAACAGTGCAGCACTGTTTTAACTGACCTCTTGTTTCCTTGGAGTCTCCCAGTGACACTCCAGGTCCTCTTCTGTGGAAGTTCCCCAATAACTAAGCTGCCATCAAACCAAAAGGGCTTAGAACAGTTGATGCTCTACAAATTCTTTGCGGAATTTGATAGTATTGTTTACTCCCTGCTGTCATAAAAGATGCGTTCTTTATTAGGCTCCTAGGATACAACACAAGTTTTTTTGTTTTGTTTGGTCCTGCCTGCCTTTGGTAAAATTTTTTTCAACCTTCACACTAGATACAGGGATGGTTATCTAGGATGTTATCTACAACCTCCCTCCTCTACTTCAGAGATTCAGTCTTCCTGGAATATTGCACAAGGTGCACAGTTGGCTGCACAAAGCTTCTGCTAACAGTGTGCTGGCATTAGAAGAAATTCATGAAAGAACTTACTAAAATGTTCAGTTTCTCATACCAGAGAACAGATAATGATTTAAAAAAGAAGGAAAGAAAGCTTATGTATTTAGGGGGTGAGGGTTGTGTGGTGGGTAGGGGAATGGGAAAATCAAAAAAAGAAGACAGCATGATCATATTTTGCTGTTCCTTCACCTTAGTTATTTGTAACTTTCTTATACCAAAGCAACATCAACTTTGAGCCAACCATCTTGGTTCAAAATCCTTACATTTGATTTTTTAAAGCTGACTTTTATCTTTTATTTTATCATTTCCAGATTGCATCACTGCACTGTCTATACAATATCCACAAATTAGTTAAGGAATCCATCGTATTGCAAATGGACAATGATAATAGCTACTTAACTAGTCTTCAATTCGCCTTCTTCTGAAACATTCTCAAAACTTGAGTCAGTTAGGGTCAGAGATTTAGCTCAGTGGTTCTGGTGCCTACCTCACAAGCACAAGGTCCTGAGTTCCATCCCCAGCAATCACATCCAATGCTAGGCGTGGTGACTCACACTCACCAGCAATCAATACCACATACCACAGTGCAGGGTGTGGTGGCTCATGCCTGTAATCCCAGCACTCTTGGGAGGCAGAGACAGGAGGATTGCTGAGTTCAAGGCTTGCCTGGGCTGCATAGTGAGCTCAGGGACAGCCTGAACTACAAAGCGAGACCCTGTCTCAAAAACAAAAAAACAAAAACCTTGAGTCAGTTAAAATGGCAATATGACCACGCTCCTTATTATCTGAACCTGGCAATTACTAATATATGAAACATACCATATTATGATGCTGCATTAAGTTAAAATTCTATTGAACCTATATGGGAAAAAGGGTTGAGTGAGATCTCACAGACACAATATGGTGATTGTCTAAATAAACTATGAGAAAAGGCACATCTTCCATTTTAGAAATAAACTGAGGCAGATATAGTATAATATACCTGTAATTTAGTATAATATACCTGTAAAGGAAGCTGAAGCAAGAAGATTGCCACTGCTGGGCATGGTGGCTCATGCCTGTAATCCCAGCACTCGGGAGGCAGAGACAGGAGGATTGCTGAGGTCAAGGCTTGCCTGGGCTACATAATGAGATCAGGGCCAGTCTGAGCTACAAAGCGAGACCCTGTCTCAAAAAAAAAAAAAAAAAAAAAAAAAAAAAAAAAAAAAAAAAAAAAAAAAAAAAAA
>PVIC010010468.1:0-43320 GCA_004025085.1 Thryonomys swinderianus
CTTATAAAGAGAAAGGTTCATTTTGGCTCACAGTTTTGGTTTCCAGTCCAAGATTAAGCAGAACCATTGTTTTGGGCCTCCAGTAGGCACACCAGATGGCAATGGCAGGGAATGCATGGCAGAGCAAACTGCTCACTATGTGGCCAGGAAGCAAAACAAGAAACAGAAGGAGGCCACTTCCCACCATCTCCTTCAAGGATACATTAGTGACCTCAGGGCCTCTCATGAGGTTCTAGGTCCTGAAAGGTTCTACCAGTTCCCCATAGCACCACCCTGGGGATCAAGCCTTTAACACACAGACCTTTGGGAGATTCTTATCCAGGCCATAGCAAATCTAAGTGAAGAGTCCATGCCAAGAAATCCACTCTTTGGCAGGAAATACAAATGAAATCCCATTATATTGGTCTCCATTGGATAATGACCATATGCCATGAATTTTCTGAAATATTTCTCATTTCATATAAATAATAAAGAATTAATTAAATGATTAGTGATGTAATTTAATTCCCTCCCCATCTTAGTGGAATATTTCATCCAAATACATTCACAAATCAGAAAAAGATCTGCTTTGAACTGTTTTCATTTTTAGTTTGGGAAAATATAGTTGAATATCTATTTTCTTGGTGGTGGTATTTTTTGCCTGAATAATTATACTGCTAACAAAACATTCCCTGTCTGTAGAGCTAAAGACAAACAAAACTTATTTCCAGACTTTCTGGATAAGAAGCAAATTGTTGCCTGGTAATAAATTTACTTTGAAAAAAGGCAAAGAAAGAAATGCTAAGAATAATAACATGCAATGTATATTAAACACCTAACATAATTTAGGCTCTGTGGTGTTTTACATATATAGCTTTGTTTCCATCTTAAAAATGAAAATGCTATGAAGTAAGTACATATTTCTCTCTGTCTCTTCGGGGATTGGTTTCAGGATGCTGAAAATACCAAATTCTTCAGATACTCAATTCCTTTTTATAAACTGGCACAATATTTGTGTATAAATCTCATACCTCCACCTCACAGTTTAATATCTAGATTATTTATAATACCTAATGCAAGGTAAATGCTGTGTAAAGACATATTTTTTTGTTTAGGGAAAATGACAATAAAAATGGCTGTGCATATTCAGTATTAACATTTTTCCCCAAATGTCTTCACACTGTGGTTGGCTGAATCTATGGATTTGGAACCCACAGCAGATACAGACAACCAACTGTTTCTCCTCATCACCAGTGTTACAGGATAAAAGGCAGATGAGGCACTTCAAGCGATATTGTCCCACGCAGAAGGTGCAGTTTGATATTGGATCTATTTACTGTTTAATACTATCTCCTCCTCAAGCCTTTCTTCCTCCAAGCATCCTAAGGATGGATAGGTGGGTTTGAGTGGGAATGATATTTTGCAGGATTGAAACCCTTGGACTACAAGAGAACCAACAAGAGTTTCTTATCAACCCCAAATCCAGGGACTTTGATGTCTGTGCTGCACAGTCATTTGGTGATGAAGAGCTTGCCAGTCACTCCAGTCTCTCCCATCCCTGAAAATGGCTCACACCCAACCACTCAAACTTAAGCTAATTTGTAGTCTGTAATTTTTCTTTCTCATTTGCAAATTTTGGTGTTTTACCATTAAAAAAGTATAGAATATAGGCTCTTCTGTTGTCTTAGTCTGTTTGGGCTGCCTAAAAAATGCCATAATCTGAGTGGTTTATGAACCACCAACATTTATTTCTTACTGTTCTGGATGCTGGAAGTTCCTAGCGGGCTCAGTGCCTAGTAAGCGTCAGCTGTGCCTTCTTGTTTCTTCATCATGTGGTAGAAGGATCAAACGAGCTTCCTTGGGTCATTTTTATAAGTTCACAAAGCTCATTTGTAAGGCCTCTGCCCTCATAACCTAACCCCTTCCTGAAGGCCCACCTACTAAGTCTTCCACATTCAGGATTAGATTTCAGCTATGAGTTGATTGGGACACAATCTTTTGGACTATATCATCTGCCCAGCCTGGTAACTGTTACTTTCTCAAAGACATCTGTTCATTTTCTCTTGATCACTTGAACAACCTCAGCAACTTCTAACTGGCTACCCTGCCTCCATTCCTGCCAGCCTACAATTCCAACCCCAAAGTCATATTTCTAAAACCAAACTCAAATCATGTCTTTTTGTCCCCTGCTTGACCTTCATCAACATCTCCCTAGAATTCTTACAATAAAATCCAGATCCTTTAATGTGGTGTTCAAGGTCATGAGTGAAGTGAATCTTGTCCAGTTCTTTAAACTCTGATTTTGTTCCCACAGTCCTTTTGTACCCCGGGGCTGCATCTTTTCTATTGGGATCATATCCTTCCTTAGTCATTTAACCTTAGCCCTTCAAAGAGGCCTCAGGCAGCCATGCCTCCACATGCCTCTCTAGTGTACTAGTGCGTCACATTTACAACATTTTATGTAGAAATTATTACCATTTATTATTTTATTTTACAAAGTGGTTGACTTTAGTTTACCCTTCTCTGTGGGCTGGCCCTTATTTACCTACATCATCGAGTTTAGCATAGTATCTGACAAATTAGCCATTCATTAAATACCTCTATCAAACTATAAATGGATTATGATTTTTAAAGTGGCAATATGTTCTTAAGCACAGGGGCACATACTGTACACTGGTGTGGCTGAACATGTCCTCCCAAATGTGTACATTGGAACACACAGTAGTACTAGGAGGTGGGGCCTAATGGAGTGGCACATCCTGAAGTCTCATGAGTAGATTAATGCCAATTGAAAAAGGACTTGTATTTGTAATCTGACACTCTACCTCTCTTTAGTTGCCTCTTTTCCCCATTGTAAATGGTTGTCACAAAAAGGTCTTTGTGTACGATGGTCCCTTAATTTTGGACTTTCTGGCCTCTAGAACTGTGGGAAAATAAATTTCTGTTCTTTATAAGTTATCCAGTCTCAGGTATTCTGCTGGCGTAGCACATAATGGACTGAGACAGAAACCCTTTAGAGGGTCTGCCTCGCTGCTAAAAACCCTCTTAAAAGTCTGTGTTCCTCAAGTCAGTAACCTGTTGCTACAGTGGATTGGACAGGTGGCTCAAGGCAAGCCAATCAGAGCTGTAGCAATTTGGAAATGCAGCTGGGTGGACTGGCATGAGGGAAGTCTGGTGAGAAGAGACATAGTGGAGACTGGACAACTTTGCAGAGAGAAAATGTCACGTGAGAGAATGGGAGAGTGGGGTGACTTTTCATGCCCTGACTGGTATCTTTTGCTGCCCTGCCGATTTTCTGTCCTTAGATCCAAGGAAATTTCAGCTGCTTGCTCCCAAAAGCCTTCACAGGGTGAAGCCACCAGTCAGTTTTATAAAAACAAATTCTCTATGAAAATGTTGTGTCACTTCAGCACGGGCTGCTCTGTACTTTGGACTCATGTGATGATAAGTGATTTGATCTTCAGGTAGAAACTGTGTGCAAATGACAAGGTTTCCAGAAGATGAAAACAGAGGAATAGAAGGGAGAGTCCCTCAACTTTGTGGTCTACCCTGAAAGGAGAGAGGGCCTGTGTGATTTAGAGGCAAATGCAGTGAGCAGAGACACCAGGGCTGGGGACCCACAGGATAGAGCATAGTCTGGTTGTGAGATATGAGTTTAGGAGCAGCACGGTGCATCTCCTCAGGTGATGGGTCATGATGTTGACATCAATCTTTATGGTGGAAGACAAAGCCAGCCAAGTGAAATATTTCCTCTGAATGAGAGGTTTAAAGTGTAGTCATAGGCTGCTGCATGGATAGTGACAATCTGTATCAACTTGGTTGAAGATCCACCTGGCTGGACCTCCTTAAACCTGATACTAATGAGAGACTAAAGTCAGTGGCCACAGATAGGAGCTAAATATTGCCACAGTCACACCAAATCAAATGTCCTTTATCAGCAAAGGACTGGAGTTGAAATACGTCAACTTCTCAGTGAAGCGACCAGCTGTAAAGTCTCTCTCAATGATCTATGAAGGTGTGAATATCAAAACCCAGCAGAAGCTCTTACGGTTGAAGATGATTAGACATTAGCTGCACAGAAACACTGCCTCAGAGAATGCTGCCCCAGACCGCACAGTCCAGTGGTGAAAGCCCAGAAACTACTGAGCTCTCCAGAGTCATTTCCATTTTCCAACGTTGTGCAGCTCTGTGTGGGGTGCCGTTGCCTCCACCATGCAGCTCTGGACAGAGTGGGGAAGAATGGGCCTCAGGGAGATGGTGGAGCTGAATGCCACTTACCTGAGTGCCCATCAGTAGACCCAGCTTCTAGTCCATGACAACCGCTTGTCACAGGAAATGAGGTTGTGTGCACAACCCATGTGTGTGTACAAAGAAGTGAGCAAAAACATCCTAGGGAAGCTTGGGCCCTGGCAAAGCTATGTCTGCTCTGGCACCCTGTTCTTACTGGAATAATGGCTACAAGTTCGAGCTGGAGTGAATCTCTGCCAAAAGAGAGAGGTTAGAAAGCCAGGAGCACTCTTTCCCAAACTAAACTCAACAGGGTGTTAGTATGTGTGAGGAGATAAAAGGATTATACGGTCAGTGTTAGGGAGATAGAGCTAAACAAGGTGAGTGAACAATTGAAGTGTATGCATATGAAATTCATGAACACAGCATATATCTGTAGATCTACACACACGCACACACACACACACACACACAGTATAAAAAGAAATAAAAACCCAGATTAATAAACACATTACCACTCCCAGCACGCCTGCTGGTTGCTTCTTTCTGGATTTATCCTCCCTCCTCTTTCCAAGGTAAGCAATGATTTGAATTTTGCATCTGAATTTTACTTTCCATTAAGGCTTAAAATTTATAATTTTATATCCTTTTCAGTTAGCTTTATATAAAGGTCATATTATAAACATTCTACTGAGATTTTCTGTGTTTGGTTCTAAGTTTCTGGGCCTTATTTTTTTCAATTATAAGGAATAGGCTTTATTATTCTTTTCCAAAAAATGGTAATTACATTTTCCCTTTATTGAGTTGACTTGTATATTTCAGGACATTATGATCACATTCATCATTCAGGATTTGTACCTGTAGATAATATATGTTGATTCTCATCTTTCCCATTCCCCTGCCTTCTCTTCAGTTCCTCCACTTCCCTATACACATAAGCTTACTTTCCATTTTTTCCTTTTTGTCATCAAATTTTTTCTTTTCCTTCTTTGCTTTCCCTGTCCCTCTGCCAGTTCCCCTTCTGCTTTGAACAATTTTTTCCTATTTCACAATATCTATCATAAATTCTGGACCTCATTTACACCTTCAATTTCTCATAATAGGGACACAACATAGTATTTATACAACTGTGTCCTATTTACTTCATGTAAGCATTTTCTGGGCCTTATTTTTGTTGATGCACTAGGTGTAGTCCATTTTTGCTGCTAGTATGCATTCCATGAATATATCCCCATTCACTTAGCATTTTCTTGTCTGATAGATAATATGTTGCTTATGGTGCTTTACTATTATAAACAATGAACTTTCTTGTGCATAGCTTCTCTCCAGCGCATGTGTAAGACTTCTGTGGAGTGTGTATCTAAAAGCAGAATTGTTAAATGTAAGGGGAGGCACATCCTTAATTTTACAGAGGAAACCAACTTGAAAGCAATTTTTCCCATTTTTATTTACTCTAACAAGAATTGAATTCATTGCCCCATTTTCCCACCAACCCTTGGTAATGTCAGGCTTAAACTTTATATTGTTTTGTGATTTCAGTCCTCATTTCTCTTATTAATGAGTTTGAACATCTTTCACATATTTATTGACCCTTTAGTTTCTTCTGAAAGAAAAAGAGAGAACAGAAGGAAAATATGGAGTTTTCTCTTCTGTAAATAATGTTCTTGTCAAATTTCCAAATAGGTTGTTAGTCTCTTCCTTACTGATTTTTAGAAGTTCTTTGTGCATTCTTCATTGTAATTATTTTTTTCTTTTTTTTTTGAGACAGGTTCTAGCTTTGTAGTTCAGGCTGGCCCTGAGCTTACTATGTAGCCCAGGCAAGCCTGGAACTCAGCAGTCCTCCTGCCTCTGCCTCCCGAGTACTGGGATTAGAGGCATGAGCCACCATGCCCAGTATCTTCATTGTAATTCTTAAATTATATGTTTGTAAAATTTCTTCTTCCAATTTGTGATTTGTATTTTTACTTTCTTAGTGGTGTTATTTCATATAGAGAAGTTTCATACTTCAATATAGATGAATTTGTTACTCTTTTATGTTATGGTCATGCTGCACAGGTTCAATATAAGAAATATTCCCTTACCAGAGATTAAAAATTATCCTAAATGTTTTAAAATTTTTATTTTCACACTTAAGTCTCTAGTCATTGTTTTTGTGAGTAAATTTTTTACCTCCTATATTGACTAGCTTTCTCACCACTGAGAAGAAGGAGGAGAGATTTATTTTGGCTCACAGCTCTCATGGGATCAGTCCATGGAAGAGAGGGGAAGAGAGAGAGAGAGAGAGAGAGAGAGAGAGAGAGAGAGAGAGAAGAAGAAAGGAGCCAGGAACAAGAATATACCCTTTTACATCACACCTTCAGTGAACTACCTCTTCTATTCAGGCTTCACTTCCTAACTGCATATTCAGTTGTGAACTAACTCATCAATGATTAATCTACTTATAAGTATAGTGGTCCACGATCCAATCATCTTTCAGAAGCCACCCCTCTGAACTAATGAAACTTTGGGGAAACATATTAGGCTAAACCATAATGCTTCAGAACCTCTCTCAGTTGTTAATATACACCACGCACCTCCCTGAAACTAGACAGAATGCATTCCTCTTGTAGTTGGCCTTGGGTTTCAATCTCAGAGGCATCTGTAGAGATACCTCAAAACACACTTCGAAACCACTATACTTTATAATAGCAATGGAATCTCACTTTATCCTGTACCTGAAAGAGTTGCTGGATCACTTCCTTGTGATTTTTGACATTTATTTATACATGAAGACTTTATTACTTAAGTAAAATGTGGAAAAATAAACAATAATCAATATACACACAGAACACTACCTGGTGTAAAATTTTAATGTGTAAAAATTAAATGCATGAATATTTTTATCATTTTTTTTCATTCCATGGCACTCATTTGGGGAATGAATGCTGTGTGGAAGATTTTGCTGGCTGGATTCTGCCATAGGCTTTGCTTTTGGAGAATTTGGATTGTAGCTGTGTGGAGGGAAGGCAGAGAGCTGAACTGATGTAAGTGGAGAGCCGGAGAAGGGGCGGGACACAGGAGTTAGGGGAGAGGACAGGCATGGACAAGCTTGAAGTCTTGGGTACTGGAAGGAAGTTGAGTACAGGGTGGAAGGGGAGGTGTTTAGTTTTTTAAAAAGAGGCTCAAAATCCAACAAGCTATGAGAATATAGGTACATTAAGGGGACTAAAAGAAATAATGTTGTGAATTATAAATTACACCTGTTTTCTTAAAAGTTAAAAATACATTTCAGAATGACTTCATAGTTGCTTGGTTACTTTATATTTTTTAGAGCAACATCACAGCAAGACAGGTCAGGTGAGTCTCCAGGCTTATACTACTTTTTTACTCATTTGATTTTTTTTTATCATAATAATCCAGTGAGATAGAGAGGACAAAAATAGTTTATCCTCACATCCCCATTTTATATCCGAGAATAATGACTTATACAAGCAAAGTGACTACTAAAGACACAGTTTGCGAGTAAGCAGCCCGGCATCAAATCCAGATGATAAATGTAGATTTGTCTTCCTTCCCTGTACCACACAGCCTGTAGGGAAGACTGGCACCTGAAAGGAATATTTTCATAAACATCATCTTGAAATAAAGTGGCCATTTTTTAGTATTTGGGCCTAACAATCACAATTACTTCAGAAACATTACTCAAAGGTTAGGAGGAAGTGCCTGTATCTTGTGTAATTTTGTGAGATATTTTCACTGAGCTCAGCACTTCTCAAGTCTAGCTTACATAATGCTGACCATACTTTTTAGGCTAGGGGACCAGGAACAAGGCTAATATATTCACAATCCTGATGTATCTCAAACTTTTATATTCCTAAGAAAATGATGGCAGAATGGCTATGGCAGAGCCAACCTAAAATTTATATTAAAAAAAGATTAAAAAACTAACCAGCCCCAGGGAAGTAAGCCCCCTAACAGTTCAGGGAAGTGGAACAGAACACTTTATTTAATGTTTTAGCCAAGTGGATCTTATTTTGCCATTTATGGAATACATATGTATATTATGTATTATGTGGAGTCTCGTATGGCCAAAGTTGGTCCCCCTTAAAACTGAAATGAATATAACTTTATTTCTTGGTCCAGTAGGAGGATGACAGAATATTCCAGGAGTAGGAGATACTTGAAGCGATAATTGTGACTTCAGTAACGTAGTCTCTTCCACTTCTAGCAATCAATACCACTTCTAGTTAAAGGTATGCCCCTCATCATTTTGACTGTGTAATTTCCTTCATTGATGTGCGGGGATCCATCTCCTGCTACAGTAACATGTTGGCTGTGGTATGATCATTCTGAAGCCCAGCGAGGCTTCTTTCTAATAACATGGCCACGGTGGGGAGTGTCATTTCCACTAATGAAGGAGTAAACCTGTGAGCATGCACAAGCTACAAACTGCAAAGTCAGATCTATGGTCCCAACATAACAGCAACAAAGGTACTTCATAGTCTGCTTTAATGAGGTAACTTGCATGTAATAAGTTATTGACTTTTCTTAGCATATTACTAAAGTTCTTTAGAATGTGAAAAAATGTCTCCCACTTATATGAGGCCTACTGTATTCATACAGTAGGATTCTGGAAGCTTTGTATCTCAGGGCCAGTGTATATTACCTGATTAGTAGTGCTGTACTGGAACCATTGATGAATTCTGAAGGCATTGTTTTTAGTCAAGGAATTTAGTGTGACCCCAGCAGATCCAAAGAAAGCAAGGTTGTTGATGACTCAGAGAGTGAGCACAGACTTTATTCATGGACCTGAATCTAATTGTTCCAATCATTTCAATGTTACTATTTTGCTCTGGAGGGTCTCTGTTCACACTCCTACACTTGATTTTTTTCTTACACATTTTTCTTTACCTGGTACATTCTTGCCCCCCTTTTCTTCTCTGCAAACTCCTACTTGTCCTCCAGATTCCAACTGGAAAGTCTTCTCTTCCATAGATTATTCCATGATTTCTTTGGGATTTTTTCTTCCCCTCTTGGATCTCCTTACCACTCTTTGCTAGATATATGCCTTTAACACAGAGTGATAAATACCAGTAATTACGTTTGTTATCTCCTTCATACTAAATCATAAGCTTGTTTTGGACAGGATAGTACATTATCTCTTATGCTTTTCTTATTGCTTATTATTTTATTATTTATTGCTTATTTCTCTTTATGTTTTCATTGCTTGTGATGATGCCAACTATCCAAGAAGGTACCTGGTTGGCGATGTCTAAATGGCTGTACTGTTACACTTTCAGTGGCCTCTCTTTTCACCACTCAGAATCTGAAACTTCTGGCCCCATAGGATTATACTAGGCTTCTGGTGCTTGGAATGACATTCTCCTACTCCATTATTCATTGAGTGTTTGTTTGGGTCATTAATTTCTCACGATCAAGAGCAAGATCATTGTTATATCCCTTGTTGGATAAAGAAACTAGGGCTTAATACATGATTTCTCCATGGTCATGCTACTGGTAAAAGATGAACCAGGCACTCAAACCAAGATCCATCTGACTCTAGAGCTCAGGTCTTCATAGAATGGATGCCACTCAGAGAAAGGCCCATCCAACCCAGGAACCTGAAATTTTACCCATAGAGTTTAATTTCTTGATTAATTTACAGGGACAGCAAGAGGGAAAAAGTAAGAGTGGCTAATGAAACCATCATATTTCTAGTATATTTGAAGTAGCCAGTGAACCATAATAATTTACTTTCTTAACCAGGAGCAGCTGACAATTAGTAAAACGTTTTCCCTCCAGGAATAGTTCTCATGGGAAAGAAGCATAAAGGGGGGAACCAACAAGGACCCACAAGAGAAAAATTGCATTTAAGAAGAATAGAAGCTGCCAGGCCAGCCACAGACCAGAGAGGGAGGGAGTGGGAACAGGCCATAACAGGCTGCGTTTTTGGCAGAGGGGTTAAAACAAAGCCAACTAAACAAAGCCAACCTGCCATGTTGATTCTTTCTTTTTTCTTTTTTTTTTTTGAGACAGAGTCTTACTCTGTAGCTCAGGGTAGCCATGCACTCACTATGTAACTCGGGCTGGCCTCTAACTTGCAGCAATCTTCCTACCTCAGCATCCAGAGTGCCGGGATTATAGTCCTGAACCATCATGCCCCGTTGCCATGGTGACGTTTAATGTCATTAATGATGTACTCCTCTCAGAGGGGCTGACCACTCCTGCATCCTCCACCTAGGACCACTCCTGGACCAAGATCAGGACAAGGGGACCACATATGCTGTCTACACTGGAGATCACAGCAGAAGCATTTCGAGTCCCATCTCCTACGCTTGTGCCATGGCTCTGATCAGCACGGAGGTCAAAGTGCTACTTTGACTAGATCGAAATGAGAGGGAAACATGACCCCTGGTGTGAGTGTTTTATCTGTTTCGTAGTGCTGCTCTAATAGGTTACCACCATCTTAGTGGTTTAAAACACCAACAACACAAATGTATTTTCCTGTATTTCTGGCAGCCAGAGGATCTCAATGGCTCCCTGGGCTCGAATCAAGGTGCCTCTTCTGCAGAGGTTCCAGGGCAGGAAGCCCTTCTGCTGTGAGAGGCCTCCTGCAGGCCTCGGCTAGTGGATCCTTCTTCTGTCCTCAGAGCCAGAAACATCACCTGTCCCTGTCCTCCACTCCTCGTCCTCCTACTCACGCTTCTGCTCCCTCCTTTACTCCTAAAGACCCTTGTGATGACCCTGGGCCCCCTGGATAACTCCGGATAATCTCCGGCTCCTTCACCTAATCCTGTCCACAGAGGCCCCCTTGCCATGTAAAGCACTATATTTACAGGTGATATCAGGTTGTGGTTCGGCAGTTCTGGGGCCTTATTCACGAGAACTTAGAGTAGAAATCAGAGACCAGAGGCTGAGTTCCAACCTTGGTACAGCCCTGGAAATGCGAATCTCAACTCTCGGGGCCATGATTTTCTCCCGGTCTCTATGTAGACTATGCTAGGGTTCTCTCCGAGAAATAGTGCCTTCGCCTGAGGGCAGGGAGACCTGGCTCCTGCTAATTAAAAGCTAGACTGGTTTTACACACCAGAAAATGACGCTGTAGCGTTTATTTAAGGCCGCTTCTGAACATGTCATTAGTAGTTCTAATGGCATTTCTGCAGACTCTCAGCTGATTTCTGCCTACTATCCTACATTTACTTATGCTCAGCCTACAGAGAGTGTGAGTTTTCAATTTCTCATCTTAAATAGGGACCTCCAATTCTGTAGCGTGGCTGATGCATTAAATATCCACAACCAAATTGCTTAACGCCCCGGTTTTTTATCCCCTTCAAATTAAAGCTTTTAAAACACCCAGGCTGTGTGTTGGCTGAATGACATACACAGGCTTTCTGCCGGCTCGGGGGGGGGGGGGAGGCCATGCCGGTTCCTGTCAAGTTCTAAATCTGGATGCTTTTTTATAGTGGAACAACTAAAAGGAATTGCTGCCTTATGATATATAACTACTACTTATTATAGATTGATCCATTTTGCAGCAGGGAGGTGGAAGGCAGGGAACCGTAGGGAGAACAGGAACCAGTCTTGGAGTCGAGAGCAAGTAACCTTCTAATTGCCTTCTCATGACAGCATCGTAAGCTCCTTTATGGCAGCTTTATTTCTCAGGGACCTGCCACACTGCCGTAATTTTCCTGGTGTCACTCATGCAGGTTTAAAAAATGATCAGTTTTATGGCTTTTATTTGGGAATTTGTCAAGGTTTCACATCGTGGAAGCCTCGAAGCAGTGGCCTAATAGTCCATAATTTGGTGTTTAAAGGGATAGTGGTGGGTAACCTGCTCCAGCCCACGGGAGCCTATAGCGATCCCGTCCTTATGCCTGGCGGGAAAATCTCCATAATTTCTTTTATGCTACAGTAAACCTCTGCTGTCAGCAAACTCCATTCTAGGTTCCAGAGGACTCCGGGCATCCCGAGGTGGGAGAAAAGCCTTTCAGGCTTCACAATCAGGTCGATACTTAAAGCTAATACCCATGAAATGTGCTTCAGGTGTCCGTAAACCCAGACTCAGGTCAGCGGATTCTGGTGTTCAGGATTTACATGCCCTTTTTAGGACCCACGGTCTGGAAATGAAACGTACCTACTCAATTCTGAGTCCCTTTTCTCCTCTTCCTCCGTCTCTCCTCGGGAATCTCTGAGCCCTAACAGATGTCGTTAGAAGCTTCGGCTCTGAGGCCTGGGCAGGCCTCCTGCCACTCTGTGCGTCCTCATAGGTTTTAGTGACAACTGTGCCTCCCGAGTCTCCCCCTGTGGGGGAGCATCGGCCCCTGGTGCAGTTGCCCGGGGCCCCCCGGACCGCTGATGCTGTGTGTAAACACTCACACGCACACCTGCTTCTTTCCCGGCTCGCGCCTCTGCCGGTTGCCTGGGCCGGTTTCAACTCCGCGTCTACCTGCTGGTGTTTATCAGCCGGCTTCCCCGCTCTGTGCCTCAGCATAGCCGGTGCTTATTTGAGCAGCGGGCGATTTTTCTGAAGTGACCTCCGCCGAGCAGGAGATTTATGGTGGCGTTCGCTCTCATTATGTGTGGAGGCGCCTCATGAGCTCTCTGCGCGGCTGTCAGAGGAAGACCAGAATGCTTCCCAGAATAAGCCTCCGGTATTATCTTTGAACATATGTTCTTGATTAAATGAGAAGAGGAAAGTCTCTTCGTTTTTCCCATTTGGAGGTTAAAGTGGAGGGTTTGTCTAAAAACAGATTGCAGTAAATTGTGGGTTTATTTGAACAGTATGTCAACATTATTTACTCATGGAAAAAAAAAACTCAAATTGATAGGTTTCTTTTAATTACCTCATCCTGAAAGCTGCTCTCAACAAACAGCAAATATTTCAGAAGCCATTTGGATAAGTCTGGAGATGTTGAATTACTGGAAACCTGCCGAGAATAATACCTTTGAAAATGTTTCTTTAGTTCTGAGTATAAGAAAACTTGATTAGCAAACAGCTTGCTACTCAGTGAACTGGGTATTGCCTTCTGTGATCTTTCTGGCCTCCTTGGAAAAGATGGCTTTTGATATTGTTGCCTAACAAAGATCCCACTGTACTGAAAAACAGGTACCTCTCTAGGGTTAGGTATCGCTGTCTGGCACGCAGACCAGAATGACCTTGTTTAACCTGCTACATTAATATTTTCCTCTTGGGCTCTGAAGCAGAAAACCTGAATGAAAGGGGATTCTGTAATCGGACAAGTTGTAAGCAGATCTGAAGGGTTAGTCTAGCAAATTGAGGCCAAAGCACATCTTACCAGCTAATGTCCTTTGACACCACTGCTTGATCTTGACTAGAAGAAAAAAAAAAAAAGATCAGTGGGAGAACCATTCCTGGCTTGTGTCTGGGGGAGGTGGTACCAGAAGGGAGGGAAGTAAAGGGACTCATATCTACCCCCAGCCTACGTCCTTCTGTGACTTCCTTTCCAAAACTGCTTGGGATAGGGCCATGAGTGTGTGTGTGTGTGTGTGTGTGTGTGTGTGTGTGTGTGTGTGTGTTGACAGGGTGGATAGGGTGGTGGGAGGGAAGGAGGATGAATACAAAGTACCAAAAGCAAAAGGTTGTATTGTTTTGGGACCTATACACTAGGATACATCTTGGACCTTAAGTTCTTCGGGCACATCCTAACCGGGTGACACTTCACTGCAGCAACAGTGATTTGTCCCGTAGGGAACATAAACTGAGTATCTCATTGTTTATTTGATGCTGGTGGGGCTGTGGGGAAAAAGGAAACCTTCTGTTATTGGTGGAAATGTAGACTGGTACAACCACTGTGGAAATCAGTGTGGAGATTCCTCACAAAACTAGGATTGGAAGTCCCATGTCCTTGCTAAGTATATACATGAAAGAATTAAAAACATCATACCTCAAGGGCCAGAGATTTAGCTCAGGGGTTCTGGCACCTGCCTAACAGGCACAAGGTCCCTGTTTCAATTCCCAGTAACCACATACAACAATACTGGGTGTGGTGATTCATGCCCACCAGCAATCAGTACCACACACCACAGTGCCAGGCGTGGTGGCTCACCGTTGTAATTCCAGGATTTGGGAGGCAGAGGCAGGAGGATTGTTGAATTCAAGGCTTGCCTAGGCTACATAGTGAGCTCAGGGCCAGCCTGAACTACAAAGTGAGACCCTGTCTCAAAAAAAAAATCCTACCTCACCAATATACGTGGACCCATGTTTCAGGCAGAACAGTTTGTAACAGCTAAATCTTGGAAACAGCCCAGTGCCCATCAACTGGAGACTGGATGAAGAAGATGTGGGTTTTTAAAAAAATAAATAAATGGAGTATTAACCAGCCATCAAGAATAATAAATTAGAGACATTTATACTTAAATAGATTTACCTTGAGGCCATACTCATAAGTGAAATAAATAGAACACAGATGTGTAAATACCATATCATTTCTCTAGTATGAGAAATTAAAGGTATAAATGAGGTCCAGCATGCATGATAGGTATTATGAAATAGGGAGAAAATGTTTAAAGGGGAAATGAGGAAGTGGGGGAAAGCAAAGAAGAGAAAGAAAAAATTTGATGGTAAAAACAAAAAAATGGAAACAAAGCTTATGTATATAGAGGGTGAGGGGTTGATGGGAGGACAAAGAAGGGGAAAAAATGAGAATGAAGCTGTATCATGTACAGGTACAAATTCTCCATGAGGAATGTGATCATAATGTGTTCCTAAAATGTGCCAATAAACTCAATGAAGGAAAAAAGATGATTTCATTTGAAACTGCCATATGCAAGGATGATTTCAGGAATGCGTTCTGAGCTGATAAAGTTGTACTTGTTAAATACTGAACTCTCTACCACTTGATAAATCACTACTTGAGACCTGTATCATATCAGGCACATGCTGGCCTTTTCTTCTACGATTCCTTCCAGGCGTCCTCTAGATCTAGCAGCTAAAGACCTAGTGCCCAGCACCGTGTGGACTTTGAGGACCTGACCGGACCCTACCGCTGGCCCTTTAGGCTCACTGGTGATTGGAAATTCTGAACCCTAGCCCTGGGCATGTGTGCCCTCAGTTGTAACTCAGCCTCAGCAAGACTGTCGCTGTGCCTGCCCTGACTTCACCTCTCAGAATCCCCAGAGTCCCCTGTTCTCTTGGTTTATGTGCAGCAGTACCACAGAGACTTGCGAGGCAGTGCTCCCAGCCATGCCAACAAAAGTAACCTTTCAAAAAGGAGTTCTGAGCCATTGGGGAGATCAAAGCTTTTTTCTTCCTATCTTTACATCACTTTTCCTCCACATACCAGTGTGAAGTCCAGAAGCCTTCACTGTGGAGACCGGCCTAGGAGCGGAAGATGTAATTCTAGTCCTGGCTCCAACACTTAATAACTCCATGACCTCGGGCCTGGGACTTAACCTCTCCACACTGCAGTTTTCTCTTCTGTAGAGTATGGCTGTTGGACTCAATTCCTTCCAGCTGTAACAACAAATGATTTTTAGTCCATAAATTTCTGTTTACTAGTCCATTCGTTCACTGATGGATGTGCCATTTATGCTTCCAGAAGAGAAAGAAAAATATGGTCGGATAATAAATAGTACCTGAACACAAGTAGGTGAGAAAGATGCCACTTTGGTCACACAGTCTGAAAAAGGAGGTTGACAGGCACAGGACGGGGCTGGCCTGCTCCAGCACCATGGGCTTGGCTGGTGGAACTTCAAGCTGATGGGGACACAATTACCAGTTCGCTTCCTGCTCTGCCCAGCTGAGGTCATCTGTGCCACGGTCTTGTGATGGCCATCATCTTTAAAATATGTGCTGTGCTCATCAGGGCCCCTTAAATTAATTCAGTATTCAAAAATATTTTTTCATCACGGAGGCTTGATCCCAAGTCCCAGGTCTGAGCTGTTTACCCAGACCTTTAATTTTTTTAGGTTGAGACAGCATCTCTCTAAGTTGCTAAATTGCCCGGGCAAGGCTCGCTTCTGCCACCTCAACCTGTCAGACTGCTGAAATGACCTGTGTATACCACAACGCCCAGCTAAATTAACTTATTCTTAGTAGAGAAACTAAACTCAATGTGTGGGCAGCGATGTCATAACCTGACATAGTGTGTTGTGACGTTATTATATCTGCAATTTGTAACTCATTCTGACTATAGGTAATTATAATTTATACATTTTGACATTTCTTTATGATTTTAAAATACTTTTGCCCCTCAAACTTTGAGTTTTAGAATATAACTTGGAAGTAATTTTTTTTTTTTTTTTTAGACAGGGTCTCACTATGTAGCCCAGGCAAGCCTCAAACTCAGCAGTCCTCCTGCCTCTGCCTCCCGAGTGCTGGGATTACAAGCATGAGCCACTACGCCCAGCATACTTGGAAGTAATTTTGATGTAGAGGAAAGGCTCCACCTCTTATGTTGGAATAAATACTGGACATACTATAAATTGCTAATATATAAAACAGCATTGTACATATTTTTATTAAGAGCTTATCCTTTACACGGAGGTTACACTCAGTCACATAACAGGCACTGATGGTGAGGATTAAAATACTGTGATACTGCTGTTTCCTGTTGGCAAGAAGGTTGTTTTTCACTTGCTAGGGACGGAAGAGTTTATAGATTATGTGAGAATCTGTGGTTTTCTTAGAAGTTTAAGTTCTGGACAGGCCTATGTATCTAAGTGCTTCAGTGCTATGCCGTTATAGACAAATGGTTGTGGTCAGGTTTTGGGTCACCCAGGTTGGTTTTTTAGAAAGTGAATTGAAATCTAGATTTTCATCTCATTTTTTTAATTTTACATTGACTTCTCAGTTTGTCCTCATAATCAAAAATCCTGCTAGTCTTGAACTCAAGCTTGCTTTCAGGATTCATGGGTTTGTTCATAGTTTTTATTTGATTCTTTATTGCTACATTATATATACACATCAAGATCACACACAATATTGAGAATTTGTACCAGTATATGATATAAATTAATTCTCATTTTTTCCCATTCCCCCACCCACCCTATAATTGCCCTGCTCCCTATATACATAAGCTTTGTTTCCCTTTTTAATTACCATATTTTTTCTTCCTCTTGTTACCCCTACACCCCATTTCCCTTTGATTTTTTTTTTTTTTTTTTTTTTTGAGACAGGGTCTCGCTTTGTAGTTCAGGCTGGCTCTCAGCTCGCTATGTAGCGCAGGCAAGCCTGAACTCAGCAATCCTCCTGTCTCTGCCTCCTGTGTGCTGGGATTATAGGCGTGAGCCACCACACCCGCATTCTATGTGGTCACCGGGATCGAACTCAGGACCTTGCGCTTGCAAGGCAGGCGCCGGAACCACTGAGCTAAATCTCCGGCCCCCCTTTGAATATTTTCTATTTCACAATATCTACTATATATTCTAGAGCTCATTTACATCTTCATGTTCATATTTTTTCCACAAGCAATACTGCAGAACAAAAAATTTAAACCAAAAATTTCAATACTTTTGAATTAGTGTTATCAGAAATCTTAGGATTTGTCCCTATTAAACACTCTTCTTTATTGAAGTGCAAAAAACATTGTCATTTTCACTTCAAGATGCATGTACTAAGTTCAAGATCCATAAATAACTGTCAAAGTACAACATGAATAAGTTTGTGTTCCTTCAGCAATTTAACCTCTAACACAGTCTCATGCTGAGGACTTTTAATGATCATTGTGATAATACTTTAGATTTAGCCTGAACTTTCCTACAGTGCTAAATGTACCAATGCTCTCTTCATTCTTCTTTGTACATATGTGTCTGTGGGGTCTCAGAGACCTTTCATGGTACAATTAAAGCTTATATATCAGGCCTAGGAATGAAGAATCTAAACGTGAGGGCCAGACAAGCATCACAGTCAACACTTATTTTCAGGAGTCTTTTTGTTGGGAAATTCATATTTTATTATACTACTATTATCCCTTTGGTACTTGTGGGAAACTCCTTCAATACTTAGGCCCAATGGTGGACTCAACTATTTCCTTAATTCTCCAAACCACAAAGTGTGGCTAGGATCAAAGTAGAACTTATAAAATTTTAGGCAACAAAACTTTGTGAGCACAAAAAGCACATCAAGGGAACATAAAAACAGACAAGTTTGTTTGCAAGATCTGACTTATAGTTTCTGCCTCTACTGGGGAAGTCTTCCAGCACTACCACTTGGTGGAGGCCTAAGGTTAAGTCTCAGAGAGTTACGACTATTTCCTTCTTCATTTGTCTCAGGCTTTCTTTCTCCAACCTGGGACCTCTTTTCCTGGAGCAACAGATACTGAGAATATCCACTTCTTCAGTGAACATTCAATCGCTTCCCAGCAGAGCCTTAACTCACGAGCCCTATAAAATCAAAACACACCTGCACTGGCAAAGCATCCCCATGAGACACAGAAGAGGATACAGAGTGTTGATATTTGGGGACTGTAGGTCAGTCAGGATTAAAGCCACATGCTTTCTTATAATGCTGATTCTTACCTTTTGTGTGTGTGTTTTAGCACATTTGAAAGTGTTAGGATTTTGGTCAGCACCCAGAAGACATTAAAAATTAATAATTCAACAATAATTATAAAACAATCATTTCTGTGATGTAACGATTGCTTTGCTACTGTTGAATAAAATAACGTATTCATCTGACATACTCTTCAGGGAGACTATTTCCAAAAGGCCTTATATATTCATAGATGGAGCTCTTAGAAGGTGACCGGCTCGTGAAGGTGCTAGAGCCGACCTGCTCTTAGGAGGTAGGCCCGGTTGGAAGGGTGGGTCACTGGGTGGTACCCTGGAAGATGTTTCTCCCGCTCTGCCACCTTCCTTCGCATTCTCTCTGGCTGCCAGGACACGAACAGCTGTTCTCCACACAGGCTCTTCCACCCGGCCATTTCTACACTGGCCCACAGCTGGGAGCCAAAATAAACATTTCCTCCTTTAAATTGTGGGTGTTGGGTACTGTTTCAGTGATCAGGAAAGTGGCTAAGACAAATGGCAAAGTTGTCCCTTGTTCCAATAAACACCTTTTTGTTTTGATTTGTTGTTACCATGGTCTCGTGTCTCACTCCCAGCATGCCGTTCCTCTGTTCTACACCATGTAGTTTCTGCCCACTGAGCTCTGTGGCCCATCTGATGGGCATCACATTAACAGCCAACTCAGATACTGCGGAATTAAAATTTGCATACTGTTCAAAAATTGTTAGCATGCTTCTGCAGCTTTCTGCAGCATGCCAAGGCGCTGTCAGACCCTGGTTGACTATTGTTGTAGCCCATTAATAGGGTAACTACAACAAAATCTATTTTTTTTCACTATACATTTGTGGCAAATCTTGTTATATGAACTCGTTTCTAGGAAACACTTATTGGAAAGATATTTGTATTCAAATTTCCTACACGTGTGTTAAGTTAGAGATGTGTGTATGTTTTCAGTGAATAATATGTCAAGGAATTCTGGCTGAAACACAAAGGCCTATGTATGACTTTCTCGGTGTGGGCCCCGGAGTGTTGCAGCGTTGTAGCAACCTCAGAACAACGGGAAATGTTTTGCTATGAATTTCCTGTTTCTGGAAACTACATGTTTTAAAACATCCCTCCTTTACACTTGAGAACGATCTGTGTGCCGCAGTCAGTAGAATCGCTTGAAAGGATTACTCAGGCTCCCGCTCTTGGCTCCCCACCTCCCAAGTTTAATAATTCTAAAAAAGTCAAAACGGAAAAGCACTCGTCACTAAACTTCTTAGCACTTTAAAATAGCCAGATGTATTGCGTGCAACTATGTCGTTTGGACTCTCACCAGCCATGAAAATGCTCCGCCTTTTTTTTTTTTTTTTTTAGCAACTAAATTGCATACACATCACAAAGGATATTCTGAAAAGTGGTTTCTTTTTTATTGCTTTGTCTGGACTGCTCTCACATCAGCCATCCGTTTCACCCGTAAACATTTTCCCTGGCTGGCCAAACTTCCCCAGCCTTTCCTCAGTGCCCTAGGGGCGGCTTTGCAGAGGCTGCTTGCTGGGAAGGCCGCATCACCGAGCCTCAGACTCCGGAGGGGTACTGAGAGAGTTTATGTGATGTCCTCACTTTATAAACGCTGTTCAAAGACGTGAGGCTCAGTGGAAGCCACAGCCAGTCTCCACTAGACCAGGGACCAGCTGCTTCTCCCTTGTTGGCTGGCTGAAGGCTGAAGGTAACTGTGGTACCATTAGCGACCTTTGCCAGGTGCTTTGTGAATGTTCGGTATGTGTCGGGGGCTGGAGCCACCATAACCTTGTCTGCTCCTCACTCAGGTTCTGAGTGAGGTGACCGTGTTCCTTCATCTGTCCCCTCCCATCTCTTCTAAAACCACTGGAAAAATACCAAAACTTTCGGTCTCATTTAAAACCATAAGAATATACAGTTTATGGTGACTCAGAGGCAAACATAATTCTTGCAGAATACTCACTTTAGAATAAGTGTTTGTTTTCAAAGTGATAAGTGCCTACAAGACAAATTTTGTCTAAAATCAGTACATTTGAAGGGTATGTTACAAGTTCCCCAGTGGATAATTTAAACCTTGAATGGTAACAAACTCTTTATATAAATATTCTGTTTTTTCCTTTTTTAATTCGAATCTTTATTGGTACATTATATATACACATCATGATCACACACAATATTGAGAATTTGTACCAGTATATGACAGAATTTAATTCTCATTTTTTCCCATTACCCCACCCACCTTTTAATTCCCCCACCCCATACACATAAGCTTTGTTTTTCTTTTTTTTATTACCATCATATTTTTTCTTCCCCTTGTTATTGCCCTTACACCCTATTTCCCTTTGAATATTTTCTATTTCATAATATTCTGACTTTTCTTACACATACATATCTATAATAATGTTTATAAATCAAGTATAAGAGATTCACAAAAATTACTACTAATAAAATAGAACCGTTTACAACAATATACTAAAATGGAAGTGTGAATGTGATCTCTCAAAAATATTTCTAGTAATTTCAGCATGAAGTTTATTTTTCTTTCTGTAGTATATCAAGAATTTCCACTTTTTAATTTAAAGAAAGTACTCTAAGTCCCTTCCGAGGACTCCCTGGATGGTCTGCGTCACTGCTCCTGTGCACTGGGGCGTTAGTAAGTGAAATGAGGGTCACTGGAACACAGAGCCTGCACACCCACGACTGTCTGTCTCCACTGAGATGGCTCTTAAGTGACAACCAGCTTGGGTAACATGTCCAATAGATGTGCAGAACAGAGGGACAATTCATATCCTGGGAGAGACAGAGTGGGAAGCCATGAAATTTCCTTATGTTACTCAGAATGAGATATAATTTAAAACTTAAGAATTGCTTGTTTCTGTAGCTTTTTCACTTAATATCTTCAAACTGCTGTCGATCGTGGGTAAATAAAACAACTGAAAATGAAGCCGTATAGGAGGAACTGCTGTAGTTCTGGAAATGAAGGACTTCATATTCTAGCTTTGGGCTCTATTTTTACAAAAAAAAAAGAAAGAAAGAAAGAAAATGTGATGTTTCTGACATAATACTGTACAACATTCTGACATCCACTGATGTGTGACAGTTTTCATTTGTTTCATTCACATTAATCTTAGTTTTATTCTTCCTTTGAATATGATTCAGGGTTGGGGTTATAGCCCAATGGACTCTAACCTGTCTCCAACCCCAAATCCGTTCCTATACCATTCTTAGCACAGCCCTTCAGTGAAATTGTCTTGGTGCTTTGGTTTCAAATCAGTAATTTTTAGTTTACCTTTATTTTTTCACACTAGGTATTTTTATTTGAATCAAAACAAGTAACTAAAATTTTATTTTATGCAGGATCTTGTTTCACAGTAGTAAAGTCTCCAGATACTACTAGTATATCGGGAAGCAGAAGTTGGATTTGTAAATTCAGCCAGCTTTGCAAATCCTCATCCAGGGAATAAGATGACCATGTATCCTTATTACACTCACCTGTCCCCAGACTGGTTCTCTTAGAGAAATGGTGTAAAGATATTTGTGTGTCTGCAAACAGACAGAAAGATTCCTTTCAAATAATCTATTTTAAAATTTCTAGTCTTGTATAGTTTGGGTGCAGTGACAACTATTGGACTGATTTGTCATTTTTTATTAAAACCTAAAAATTTTTTTGTACTTAGCAGTTATTTGGGGGCTTTCCTCAAAATTCAAGCAGCAAATATTCCATTCTTTTCTTTGCCTGATGTTTTTGCACGAGATTCTAAGTTTCACTGAGAAACTCTAAAATCTACTTACGCCAATAAATGCTAGACCTACTGATGACCTGAACTCTACCATTATTGAGCTGCCCGATGAGCACTTTAGCTTGGTAGAACTGGTTATGTGCTTGAATTGAGATTTCTGATGCCCTCTTACAATGTCCAGTTATATAACTGCAGCCACTATGGAATGTTTGGGATCGTTATTATAATTTCTCTAAAAATAAAACCACAGTGGTACATCTTAGGCTGGGTTCAGACTTCCTCCCAGACAAGCTGCCCTCACATTGACTTATGAATGTGAAAAGTTGTTAAAAGTCAGGATAGTTGATGTCATAGGCATTAAGGCAAGAGCTGAAGACCTCTCATGGCTTAGCAAAATTGCCCACTGATAGGTCTCCCAAAACTCCTACTCAAATCTTAGGGATCTTTCTAGCTTCAAAATACATTTCACTATATTATGGACCCCTGACTACCACCCAAGTATGATTGAGCCCTAGAAAATTTTGATCTCAGATAACTTTTCTAACATAGTTCTCTGGAAGCGTGGCAGTTTGGAGTGTCTGTCATCTTGTTCTAATTTTCTGTACTTCCATCCACTTTTAATTTTATATAGCTCTCTAGTCATAATGTATTGGATTGGGGTGAAAAAATCAATTCTTTCTAGGCACCCTCTTTCAAGAAATTGAAATTAGCACTGGGAAATATTCTGTATTTGTGGATAAAACTTAAATAAATATAAACTCAGGAAATGCATAGAGAAGCATAAAAGAGAAAGGGAAAGAAATATGGCTACAGCACTGGTCCCAAGTCACAGATAACAGGGTTCACTGGAGTAAATCTAAGCACGCAAGAATAAATTAAACAGTATTAATTCACAAAATCTCAGAATAGACCCGGTCTTACACGTTACATGTCTGAAAATGGATCAGCCAAGTAAAACACATCCGAAAGAATTGTTCAATTAAACCAGGGACTAAAAGCCAAACATACTTCCAGAGCTACCCAGAGAAAAGCAAGTGCCTTTCCCACCACGTATGTGAGAAGAGGCTCTCACTGTGGTGCAGCCACTAGGACAAAGTGGTAGTGGGGCCAGAACTTGAGTCACAAACAATATCTTAACTAGATGGATGAGAAATGCTGTTCTTTTTGGAAGGATGGGTGAGTCTTGAGACAAAGTCTCTCTGCAGTTTAGGCTGGTTTATGTATCCAGGCTGGATTCAAACTTGTGGTGATCCTTTTATCTCAGCCGCTGCTGGGATTACAGTGGTGGGCCATGACACCTGGTTGGAAATGTAACTCTTTTATCTTCCTCACTACATAATAAAGTAGGAAAGAAGACAGGCAGAGGATTGGAATTGGAGGAAGAGTGGAATTCTCCAAATGTGTTCTGGATCATGAGATTGTATCCACTCACAAGTGCACGAAGAGAGAGGTGCAGAGTGTGGATTCAGTAAAATCCTACACATTTGCAATGAGAAGAAAGTAGTTTCAAAATACACTGATTTATTTTTCTTTCCTCTTCTTCCTTTGTGTGATGTTTCTCACTCAGA
Organism: Thryonomys swinderianus; assembly: GCA_004025085.1. Taxonomy (NCBI): domain Eukaryota; kingdom Metazoa; phylum Chordata; class Mammalia; order Rodentia; family Thryonomyidae; genus Thryonomys; species Thryonomys swinderianus. The sequence continues at coordinate 23,963 of PVIC010010468.1, forward strand.
GGTGTCTATCATCAGATATGATCAGGATTTTGAAATATAAAAGGAAAGAAAATATCAGTTCTTGTTTTATGACTTCCATGATAGGGCTGAAATCCAAATAAAAACAGTACTATGGAGCCAGGCGTGGTGGCTCACGCCTGTAATCCCAGCTCTCGGGAGGCAGAGACAGGAGGATTGCTGAGTTCGAGGCTTGCCTGGGCTACATAGTGAGCTCAGAGCCAGCCTGAACTACAAAGCGAGACCCTGTCTCAAAAAAAACAAAACAAAACAAAACAAAAAAAAACCAAAAAACAAAACAGTACTATGGAAAACTAGCATTTGGTGAGATAGAAAAATAATTAGTTTTTCATTCTCAGCTCTCCCTTACATGTACTAAAAGCTAACTTGGATCAGAGTTTTAGTATAAAGATAATATGGAGATGATAGAATATTTAAGAGAGGTTTCCTTGAGACAGGAAGAAGTCATAAACTTGTCTCTGTGAAAGGAAGAGGAGATTGATTTGGAGAGAGTTCAAGCAGGATGAGAATGTTGTTTGGATCTCGGGAAAGGCATCCAGCACCTCTGATCCTCCAAGCCTAGCCAAAGGGCGAAGAAAGGAAGATGATAGAAACCACAGATAGCTTGGGGGCAAGAAAGCCTGAGAATATCTGGGCTGATAGAAATGTCTAGATAGATGGGTTTGAGACAAATAAAGATTCTCTTTATGTCCGAAAGATGAGGCTCCCCTAATCCCTTTTCTCGACTAGGACTTAACCTCGATTCCCATCTGTCTGTGGTCAGTCCAGGTTGGTCTTAACAAAGAATCTTGCTAAGTCACCTCCCATATCTGATCAAGTTTCTCATCCCTACCCGCCTTTAACAACCTCTTTAGGCCAGTTAAACAAGAATCCCTGCATCTTTAGTGACTCTTCTTAGTAATTTTCCATCCACTAAATGCTTTACTCTGCTTTTTAGCTATACATCTCCAGCTGCCTTTATTGTATTCAGAGTTTAGTCCAACTTCTTCCTCTCTTCTTTTGCAGTAGGCATGACTTTTATTATAACAGTCTTGAATAATCTTCCTTACTACTTGATCAAGTGATGGAATAAGTTTTTTTTAACACTGACCCCAATACCTCCAAGTTATTTGTAGGGGAACTCAGGGTTCCACATGAGCTATGCCACACAAAGGTTTTCATAGAATGGTCACTGTCCAGGGCCCTAAAGACAAGACTAGGAAGCCACAGGAACAGAGGTCTCCTACCTGGAAGTAGACTGCAAGGACCCCAGAGTGAAGCAGTGGGCCCCAGTGTGATGCCCTGAAGATTCAACAAGACTCATCATTCTGTGGTACAAACCAGCAGAGGGTCCTCAGAGATGGGACTAGACCAACAAAGATCTCATAGCTGGAAGAAAAGAGTTCTTCCTGCCAACCTCTATCACTCCCTAGAGGCCATCTTGTAGAGAAGGAGGAGAGACCAGAAGGCCCCAAGTGCTGGGTGATCTAAGTCTGAATTGGTTGATCATACATTAATTTGAAAGAAACTTTGCTGAAAACGAAGAGACTGTGGTCTAACTTTTGTAAACTTTATCTGGTACTGAGTGAAAATGGGGCTTCATAAAAAATTAGGCTACAAACTAGAAAATAAAAGAGAGTTCTGTCTGGTTTACACATCAGAGCTGTAAGTCTGAGCACCGACAGAGAAAAATGTAAGTTCCTTCGGAGTGTAGCCTCTGGCAGTGGTTTGGAAATGGTTGGTAGAAAGATGAGAGTTGGGAAAGGGCAAATGTGGCCCTTTCCTTTCCTTGGGAGCTATTGCAGGGATTCCAAGGAATCTTGGATTTCTGGTGGGAAGAGAAGACTAAAACCAGCTCAGCTAGTCAAGGGACTCAGAGTCAAAGCTAAGGGAATGGATGGTTGAGGTGGGTGTGACTCTCCTTCCACAGAACACGCTCAGGACCGCTCTCTCCTACCACAGGAGAGCCAGCTACAGGATGAGAGCAGGGCCAGAGGCCAGCCCGGAGGCGAGAGCGGTGGGAAGACACCACAGAGCTCCCAGTTGTGGTCTTGGCAGTGGCGTCCACCAGAGCCCTAGGAATGCTGTGGCCACCAGAGGTCCCCTCCGACAAATGTGAGGCCTTGACTGAGAGTTTACTCAAAACAAATTGCCTTCTTCTAAAGGGGTGGGATGGTGCACACTTGTGACCCCAGCACTTGGGAGGCTGACTGGAGGATCACTGAGTTTGAGGCCTGGACTACATAGTGGGTTCAAGGCCAGCCTCAGCTACATAGAAAATAACAACAAAAAAACCCTGAATAAATAAATAAAGAGACTGTCTACATCTGAGATGAGCAGATACTTTTAATTTACAAGTTTAATTTTATTTCTCACGTTACCATAATGACAGAGAACAGGAGCTTTTCAGTCATATGCCATAGGTTGGAATGAACTCCATTTGCTAACAAGGCGCCTTTGAGCAAATTATTTAAATCTCTGTCACTGGTTGATCATGTGTGTAATCGGGACCCTGAGAGTGCTCTCTCCTAGCTTGGGTGAGAATTACATGGTTAATGTATCTTAAGAGCTTAGAAAGGATCTGGCACACAGAGCAGTCACTCTGTAGGGTTTGCTGTTATCATTACCAAAGAGGATGGTGTTTGATAAGGAACTTGGAATCCACTACAGAAACTAAAGGGAAAAAAAAGATCATGGTGCATGTTGTCCATGGTGTGAGATGTCAGACACCACCACAGATGGCTCCTAGGGCACAAGAGTGTCACACCTGACACACACAGCCTCTGGAGAAGTGCTTCAGAAGTCCCGCTTCCTGCAGGAAACTAAGCTCTAAACACAGGCTTACAGGGTTGTGAACATGCACCCACACCCCTCTTCAGAGTGAGGTTTTTTTTAGCATGCAGGGCTGTTTTCAACCTGCTCCCTGCCTTGGTCTGACTGCCTGTTTAGCTGCTTTCCTTTAATCTTCCCAACAGGGTAAAGTTGCTCCTTGAATTTTGATAGCACTTCAGGAAGAGGCAGGCTATTGTTATAAGAAGCACCTTTAAATGTACTGTGCATTCCTTTGAACAGAGATTTGTGCATGTTATTTTTATACTCGAAACCTTTGGAGGCGTGAGAGTGTCAGGAGAGGAAAATCTACAGTGCAAAGCGAGACTAGCTCTGTGTTGGTAGAAAATGGTGAAGCGCTGTGTCAGTTGCCTGGGCTAGAATGTGATATGAACCTGGCCAAGGTCAGGCTGCTGTCTCAGCCTAGGCAGAGGCTGAGCACACTCTCTGTAGCTTGGCCACAGTGCCTCAGGTGGCTGCCTGTGGGCCATGCAGGGATGTGTCACTTGTTCCCTGCTAACCAATGTTTCATATCCCACACAGTGCATTGAATACTACTGGAGTTTCCTACAGCTGCTGGAACAAATTACCATAAACTTGGTGGCTTCGAACAATAGAAATGGATTCTCCAACAATTCTGGAACCAGAAGACAGTGATCAGGGTGTCAGCAGGGCCACACTTCCTCTGAAGGCTCCACAGGAAATCTTTCTTTGCTTCCTCCTGTTTCTATGGACTCAGAACTGTCCTTGGCTGGTGTTTACGTGGTTCCAGTCTCTGCTCCTCGGTGGCCACATTACCTTTTTTTCTCCTTCCTCGTGTCCAAGAACGACAGGTGTGTGAATACTATATCTTTCTTTGGTATGAGAAGCTGAAGATATAAATGAGTTCTAGAATGTATGATACTATGAAATAGAAAATATTCAAATGGTAAAGGGGATAAGGTTATATAACATGGGGGAAAATGTGATGGCAAAAGAAGGGAAACAAAGCTTATGTATATAGGGGACGGTGTTGTAGCATGGGCAGGGGAATGGGAAAAAATGAGAGGTCGTGCCATATACTGGTACAAATTTTCAATGTCGATTGTGATCATGATGTGTACATAAAGTGTGCCAATAAAACCAATTAAAAAAAAAAGAATGACACCTGTGATGGGATGTAAGACCCGCTCAAATAATCCAGGATGATCTCATCTCATGGTCCTTGATTATATTTGCAAAGACTCTTTTCCCAAATAGAGTCATGTTCATATGCTGTGTTTAGGATATGGGAGGTTCCCACTCAATCCACTTCAGAAACTTCAGGGATTTTCACAACTACATTCTGAAACAACTGTTATTACCTCAAAATTCAACTTCTAAATGTATCCTTATATTGCTCAGGATTATAGTTCTTGACAGAGCTGATTTAAATGCGGGATTGATTTCAAATCTACTATTCTCTTAATAAGAGCAAATAATTAGACTAGGCACTATGCTAATATTTGAAGTATTATTTCTCATATTTCTATATTTTCTAACAATCTTATCATAAAATCTTACTATTTACAATGCACAGATGAGGAAACTGAGGCTCAGATAAGTTTAAAAAGCTCAAGGTCACATATATATATATATGTATGTATACTGTATATATATATATTTATATATATATCCATATATAAAACAAGTGGATAAATGAAAACTTTAAATTAAAGTCAGGCTAGAGCAAGTAACAGTAGACAGTTCTCTAAAGCACCTGGAAATCTGCAGCTAGTGGGTTAGCTTTTGCAGCAAGAAGAGTTAGCTGGGAGGTGATGGTTTAATCTTGATTGCCAACTTGATTCGCTTCTGAGTATAACTGGGAAGGTCATGGAGTGTGACCATGGGCACTGCCTCTGGTCCCTGTCTCTCTGGCATACTTTTCCTTGCTCTCTTTCCTGGCCACCAAGATGTGAGCACATTTGCTGCACCATGCCTTTCCACTGTGAAGTTTCTGCCTTGGAGCCAGCAAACGATGGACTGAAACTCTGAAACCGTGAGCCAAAGGAAGCTATTCTCCCCTTTGATTGTTGGTGTTGGGTGTTTTCTCCCACCAATAGGAGAGCTGACTGATAGACTTTGTCTCCTAGAAAAACATGAAAAATTATCAGTGCATTTAGAGTCAGTTTAACCTGCATGGTGCAGTATGGTTTGGCCATTTTTTATACTGTGAATGAGGTAGGATTGGGGCCATTTTCTTCTTCTTCCTGTCCTGGAGCCATCGCTGTGGTCATATCCTGCATGTTCCCCTTGACTTTTCCTAGGAGACTATCTTTGTGTTACTGAAAGAACAGAAACTCTGCTTTTAAAAGCACTTAAACATTTTCAGAGCTCTGTCTCATTTCATTCTTAGAGCAATCCCTGAGGTTGGCGGGGTGAGTATCATTATTCTCATTTTACAGTCGAAGAGACTGAGTTTCGAAGAGGGTTGTTACTATTTGCTTCACACAGAGTCAGAAGCAACTTGAAGCCTATTTGACCACAATTCTAATTCTTTTTCCAGTACACCAAGCCTGTTTTAGATTAAGAAAAAAAAATTCAAGAAAAAATAAATTTGGCTAGTATTAACTTTCGATAGATAAAACACATGCAGACACACAGGCACACACATATATGTGAGAAAGATCCCCTTTCCCTTTTCAGTTTTAAGGATAAACTATTGCATTTCAGCTTTGTGTTAAAAAATGATTTGTAGTTGAGATTCTTTCTTAAGGGCAGAGGGCTCCTTGTATGACCTTATTTTCCTTGTGTTCCAAACAAGTGGGCTAAGTATGGCCTATTATGTCTAGACTAGTGTTTATAGTCCCATCTCCAGATGATAGATGTTACTCAATAATGCTGATATCAAACAGTTCTGAGCCCTTCTTCCAAAGACTGGCTTGCATATGCCAAAACTATATGATGACAAGTCATAGAGCTGGAATGAAAGAAATGTGATATCCAAAATCTGTCTTTCTCTCAAATATGAAGACTGAGAACCCTTGGCTTAAGGATATTTCTGTATTTTAGCTGAGTTAGTAACTTTCTAAATAATGATACAGAGAAAAGAGCTAAACCCAAGGTGCCAAAAAACAATCCTTTTATAGTGCTTTAAACACTTCTTATTTTCCTCGAGCCGTGATCTCCAACACAATGCACAGGCACCTCTTTGAGTGCCAGGGTAGCTGCCCCCTCCCAGGACCTTTGGCTGCTCAGCTCCTGTCTTGCACAGTGCTACTAGCTAAGATGGATCATCATTCATTGTCCTGGAATCTCTTTGACTCCTCACCAGTCAAGTATGTCATGTGCCACATGATGGCATTTCTGCAAGACTGCCTGGGTCCAATAGTGGGCTCATAACATCCTAATGGAGCTGAAACATTTCTATCATCTAGTGACCTTGAAGCCATCATAACATCAAAACACAATGTGTTAGCCATTTGCTTATTGTGAAATAATGTATAATATACATTATTATAACCTAAACTATATATTAAATAAACCTTTACTAACATATGAAAGTATAGCCCATACAATTATGCAAAGTACAATATAGCTGATAACTATAATAGCTATGTTACCACCTTACATATTTACTATGCTATATTTTTGTTGTTATTTATAGCATACTTCTTTAACTTACAAAAAATTTGTTTGCTAAACAAATAGGCCAGCAGCAACCTCATACATTTCACGCTTACTCTGACTCATGAACACATTAAGAGGCCACGCCAAGTGACTGATGTACATCACACAGGTTTGTGTAACTACACTCTGCAATGTTCCCACTGTGACAAAGATTGCCTAACAGTGTATGTCTTGGAAAGTATTTCTGACCTTCTGTGATGCATGAGCATAAAGATACATACACACGCACAGCCCCAACCCTGCCGGAACTCTAACTTCTATATGCAGGTGAAACGCTGCCCATCAGATTGTGGGGCTGGAAACCCTGGCCATTCCAGCCACCATGTGATATAACTTGAAAATGTGAGTAATTTATTTCCTAGTGGGACAAATTTTGACCCACAGGAAACAAACTCTCGGAGACAGGTGGGAATATAAACCTCTCCTCTATTCCTCCAAAGAGTTCGTGGGGCACAGTGTCTCTTGGCACTCAATTCCAAGGGCCACACTCACGCCTGTTGAGTGACTCTTTTGCCTCTTTGTTATGGATTGACATGAAAAGAGCTCCGTCCTCTAAAGCATCACTTTGTGTTGCTTCTCATCTTTTTTTTTTTTCCTGTCTTTTTTTCCTCCTCAACCTTGTTGGCCTGGTTTCATACTTTGCAAGTAGAGTACCAATGCTTTATCATTGCTTCAGGCTTTGTTTTGCTGGACTGTTGAAGAACATGCCCCAGGGAGTTGGCATCTTCATTCATACCTCTCTTCAATTCAGCCCAGCACACTCCTGAAATACCAGCTGAAGGTGTCATCTCCTCAGTGGTTCTACTGTCTGTGAAAGACTACATTTTATCACTTGGCACTCACAAGCCCTGTACATTTCCAACTAATGTTTGAATTTTGACTTCTATAATTTTTTGCCCACATTCCCTGCTCTCCAGTCCAACTCAACTACTTAAAATTACTTCCCTTCCCTGCATTTTCTGATATCCAGGCCTTTCTCTGAACCTGAAGGGTCTGCACTTATATTTCTTCTCCACATACTGAAATTCTATCCATTGAGGGCAAGTGTAAGTGTCATCTCCTTGAAAAATTAGTCTCCACTTCCCAACCCTCGCCACCCCTCCCCTGATTCCATACTCTCCCTTCTCCGAATGCTTTTCTTGCTTATTCCCCTCCTATGGTGCTTCTTGCCTTTTCCTCCGTGTCGTAGCGTTTTCTCCTGCGTCTTCTCCCCGATTAGATTACAACCTCCTTCAGGATACATTTGGCCGGTCTGTTGTGTTTCCTCAAAGCCTGGCAGGGTAACTTGTGTATAAGAAAATTTTTTAAAATGAATAAGCAGTGTACTTGCTATATAAAAAGTCCAGGATTATGACTAAAAACTAATAAACTAATATTTCTTATGCCAAGCCCTACATCCTTAGTCTTTCAGGGATTACAGAAAAAATGGCTCTGAGGATACTTCTGTTTGTAAGTCAAAAGGTCAGGAGATATTAATAGTGAGAATGCTGTGACTTTCTGCCGAGGGCTATCAAACAGAACATGCCAGAGCATTTCGCTGACCTTGGACATTTGGCTCCGACATAGCACTGGATGATCTAGCTTCTTAAGAAATGACTAATCTACAAGGCTTCTGAGCAACTGTTCCTTCTTGAAAATGGAGGAAAATTTTTATTAAAAATATTCCAGGCTGAAGATGTTGTTATAGTTCTTTCACCACATTGTAAAGTCAAATGAACTCAGCAGCAAAAAACCAAACAGAAAATGTTTAACTATTCTATTTAAACTTATACTATTTATAGTCACCCTATATTAATCATTTCTGAGATAAGTGAAATCTTCATGGAAACAGTAGGCAAAAAACTGGCAGGGTATTTTTCTTGTATGAGATGTGAAGTTATAAAATTCAAATGTATTTTTGGAAATTCAGTCATATATTTATTTGTTAAGATTAGTTAATGAACTTAAATAGAAATTTAGTAGCATTCAACAGGTAAATAAACAGTACTAAAGAGTTTATCTTTTTCTCACATATATTAAAACTATGATGTTTATATGAATACCAGTTGGGTAGTATTTGAGATCAGAAAAATTTATTAAAGTTTAAAGAAATACTACTTAATAAATTAATATAAATAAGAAGTGTATTTTAAGAAGCTTTCTGTTTTAAAAGTATAAACATGTGGTCATGCGGAGTTACATTTTGTTGGTAGAAATAGATTTAATTAAAACAGTAGAACTAGACATCATGAAGTAGTCAGCAGAAATGTTGAGGAGCAGTCATGGGGAAAAGAAAGAGATCATCCAGGTCGTGATTCTTAAAACTGCAGGACGCAGGGAAGAAATAAAGTTCAGGTGGGACGACAGCAAGTCATGTGGAAGGCATTGTGGTGGAGCTCGAAGAGGACACAGCAAGCTGTGAGCTCAGGAAGTCCTTGGACAGATCACCTGTGGTTTCTCCACTGGCACCATCGTGGCGGACACGAGTTGACCAGGAGTTTGTGCATTGTGTGGCTTCACCAACCCTGTCAGAATCACTCCCTGGCAGGGAGACACCAGAGCTCCTTTTCTTCTGGACTGCAGTAGGTTGGTTCCCATCAAGAATCATGACAGTAGTCTGCTCTCCAGTGTTCTCTTTGCTCCTTATTCCTATTAAAAAGAGTTATGTCCTCCCAGAAAGGCAGCAGCAATGTGAAGTGACAGGGGTAGACTCATGGGCCCAGTTCCAATGAGTGCCCCCTAGAAATGAAAGGAAAACACTCACTCTTGCTGACCTAAATCCAAGAACTTGTGTTTTATAGCTTTTCTTAAAATGGTCAAAAGTATTTCACTCCTTACACATATACACTAATGGAGCTTCTCCACCATTGTCATTAAAGCCAGAAATGCAAAGTGAGCATTGTGTCTGATATGTTTTCATGCATTTCTGAAAGGCTTTTTCTGCTCACCCTGTTTGGGACTTTTTTTCACTGGTTCTCTGCAGTGTTTAACATGCAACCAAATCAATTTGCTAAATTAAATATGCTCAGTATGAGATGTGAGCAAAGAAAGACCTGCTGAGAACAGAATAAGCACAAAATAAGATACACAATCTTTTCTCCCTTGCAAACATACAGAAACGAAAAAATGAGGACCTTGGGTTGACACTTTGTGACTCTTCTAACATTCTAAAAGTTGTTACATAATAAGTAGAGATAGTAATATTCAAAATTGGATTAAAGACAAAGGATCCTAAGAAAATTCAACAGAAAAAGTATAAGCCATTGATGGAAAGGAGTTAAAGAAGTATTGAGCTGCAGCAGCCCGGCAATTTTGGTGAATTTCCAAAGATGTCAGCTTTTTAGTCAGGACTCTCTTTTCAATAGATATACTTTTCTAGCATCAAAACTTAGGTAAAAAAAACACAGCCTACCAACAGACCTTCACCATAGTGTTTTCATTATTCCTAGAGGAGTGAAATTACTGGGAACCTCCCTACCTGACCAGTTTAAAAGTGGTATCCACGTTACTGAAGAAAGTACATGCCTCATGGCTTGACTTCTCTGTTATATCTATGTTTTTACTGTGTATGCACTTTAGTGTGGGATTCAAGGAGTCAGTGAATGTCTAAATCTACTCTCCACAGAGTCTGGTCCCCTACAGAACAGTAAGAATTAAATATTAAACAATAGTAATAATGCTAATATCAATGATGAGCATCTAAAATTTCATGTTTAATTTTTACTATACCCCAGAGTGCTTGATTCCAAATACCTGCCTCATAATTAAATGGGTAACCACATACTTACCTACTCTTTGGTTGTAATACCTTTCAACTTACTGCTTTCAGAGAAACACTTTCATCGAATTAATCTCATTTAATTCTCATAACAACGCTGTGTGTTGGGCATTCTTCTTATTATATTTTCACAAATAGAGTCTACACATTTGGATGACTTGCCTAAATCACACAGCTAAGTGCCAGAGCTTAGTGTTGCACTATAACGTAGGATTCTAAGTTTCAGCGCTTGCGATAGCCACATTGTCTCCTAAAGACATCATCAAAGGAGTACTCGAAGCAAGTTTTATGTATGTATTTATCATACCAAATAAAAGGAACTTTGGTATATAACATAGGTCAGCATTCATTTGGGATGTAGCATCCTAGATTTTAAATAACACAGTGAGCTCCTTGATTGGAAAGAACATTTCAGAAGATGGAGGAGGAGGATTATAATTAGAGAAAAATCAAGTGGTAGAAGACTTATTTATTTATGTATTTATTTACTTTTAGAAAGGTAAATATTTAAATGTCCTTAAGGTCATTTTGAAGCTGAAACCATGGTTCAATGCAACATTTTTTAAAAATTTTGGTTTTATTGGTACATTTTATACATACATTATGATTGCATTCAATATTGAGAATTTGTACCCGTACATAACACATCATGATGAAGGGAGAAAAATGCATGGTTTTAAGGCCTTTGAGGCCTTTGAGGACTGACAGTGATCAGGAGTATTGACCGATTTTTACCAGCAGGGGGCAGTAAGCATTTTCCCCACTGGTTTCTTATGTATTATAGATCCAGTGGGCCCTACAACTGGCTCCCCACCTTCACTACTTACTTTGAAAATTATGAGAAAAACAGAACCGAATGTAACAACTTAGTGTAATTCTTAAAAGTCCTTCACAAGTCCTTGAAAACTAATGCACTCATTTAGTAGAACGCATCATGGTACAGTATTAAATTTGGCTCCAAATTTTAGATAAATTCTAGGAATTGAGAAGAAAAAGTTCAGGAGTGTGCCATTCAGTTTTCTTATTCAAGATCGAAATAAACAGCTAAATGTTTCTATGAATTATTGAATGCTAGGTATGTATTTATCTTTAATGGACAAAGAATGACAAGGTCTGCCAGGGTTCAGTTTGTAGAGAGAATCTTTTTCCCATTTACCCCACAAAAGGCACTGAATAAAGAAAATCACAAATTTATGTCACTTGAGGTGATTGGGTTATGAGTCAGTTAGCTACGTCAAGGAGAGCAAGATGGCTGAATGCCAAGAGAGTGTAATTACGATGAGCAGTGCTAAAAAGTGAGGAATTTAAGAAGCAGAGAGAGCCCAGAAGAGAAGCAGTGTGAGCATAAAGTCCCTACAGCACTAAGAGAGATTTCCAGGCAGTCTTGACTCTCACCATCCTCAGCATCTAAACCTTTACTTTACATACCTTCCCAAATACAGTGTGGGAAGTTGTTTGGTAGGTTGTAAAACCACAACTCTCAGAAAGCACCAGTGTGTTTTAATTTCCTTCCTTCCTTCCTTCCTTCCTTCCTTCCTTCCTTCCTTCCTTCCTTCCTTCCTTCCTTCCTTCCTTCCTTCCTTCCTTCTCTTTCCTTCCTTCGTTCGTTCGTTCGTTCATTCATTCATTCGTTCCTTCCTTCCTTTTTTGATTTTTCACTTTTTCTTCATCTATGTTTGCATCACACCATGATTATATTCCTGCGGGGAGTATGCACATGTGCATAACATTTCTTTTCCTTTCCCCATCTCTTCCTTTCCCATCTTCCCTTCCCCTGCCATTTGCAAATGGACAACTGAATTGAATAGACACTTCTCAGAAGAAGTGTAACTGATGTTTTAATTTCCTAAGAGGATTTCAAGGAGAGGAGCCTTGGGTCTTGGTTCCCAGACTACGAGCTGGTCCTGAAGCCAAATTCTTATAACCCTTCTAGGTAAAGCTTGTTGACTCAGCTCAGTTCGATAGCTGAGCATTTCCGTGAGGCTGGGAACTTACACCCCATTTTAAAGGAGAAGGGAAGAGAGCCTTGAGTCACTGAGGGTACAGTGAGTGATTTTTAGAATATACAAATGGGTCCTTAGAAAAACAGATGGGAGGTAAAACAGTGTGACAGTCTGTCTGGGGGAGGTGTCACCCATAGTCTCTTCTCCTGTGATAAGACTGTCTTTCCTGATTGATACAATTCCCAGGAATGTACAACACCTAGTTCATTTCAGAGACTCTATCTCCAGGCAGAAGAGGGAGTTCAGAGTAGTCTCCATTTGCACTTGTTGTTTTTCAAGTCCTTTTGGCTCAAAATAATGAACATCTTCAAAGCAACCTGTTTTGTCCTGAACTCCTTCAACCTAATTCATAGAGAAGCCTCCGCTACTGTCACAGTAGTATTTTCAGCAGAAATGTGAAAGGGCCACAGTAGTCAGCTGGACTGCCGTCACAGTCACACACTTTGTGGTTTACACAAGAGGAGTCCACAGCTCACGGTTTGCAGGCTGGGGGCTCGAGCGTGGCAGAAAGGTAGATTTCAGTCGCCAGCCTCTTCTCTTGGCTGGTAGATGCGACCTTTTCACTGCGTGCTCCTGAGATCGCTCCTCTATGTAAAGAGATAGTGAGCTCTTTGATGTTTCTTCTTGCCTTTCATTTTTATTAGTCCACATTTGCTGTGTGCAATGGTTGCATTCATCGTGGGAAGCGGGTGCATGTACACAACACATCTTAATTCTGTTTCCCACCTCTTCCTCTCCTCGTCCTCAGGTCTTCCCATGTGCGGAAGCTCCATCTTTGTTTCCTATTATGTGCCTTGTACTTTGTTCCTTAGATTATTTGCACTTTGGGTTGTTTCTCCTTCTAAGAACGCAAGGTACATCATGTCAGAGCCTCACGCTAGGACCTCAGCTCTTTATTACCTCCTGGCCTACCGTGCAAATAGAGTTACACTGAAGGTTAGGGTGAGGGAGATCACATCAGAATCCACACCGGCTCCGGGGCGATACCCCAGCCCCCGATCCGATGAGACATCACTGCTGCCTTTTGGGATACTGGTTTAAAAGCATGATACACACACAAAGTAGCACTTCCTCAGCGGAAAGGTCACAGCCTCGCTCAGGCGAATGCTGATGAGGAGGCCTCTGGGCTCTACAGAGACCAGGATCACTACAAAGGCCGGGGTGGCGGTTGCCAAGTGCATCTCGGAGGACAACAAATGAGTGCCACTTGGAGAGCGAGCTTAGCGTTAGAGCGGACATCAGTATTATGTATTAGGCATGACTTAAATTTTTTTTTTTTTTTTTGCTTTTGAGACAGGGTCTCACGTTGTAGTTCAGGCTGGCCCTGAGCTCACTATGGCGCCCAGGCAAGCCGCCGCGAACTCAGCAATCCTCTGTCTCTGCCTCCCGAGTGCTGGGATGACAGGCCTGAGCCACCACGTCCGGCATTGTGGTATGCTGCGTTGATTGTTGGTGGGCGTGTCTCCACGCCCAGCATTATATGTGGTTACCGGGGATCGAACTCAGGTCCTTGCACTTGTGAGGCAGGCGCTGGAGGCGCTGGAACCACTGAGCTAACCCTCCGGCCCAGGCATGACTTATATTTTAAAAAACGCTTTCTTCTGCAAGATGCCATCATTGACTTCTAATATTATTGTGTCTGTGGAAACTGGACTCTGGGAGAGTTGTGTGGTTGCCCCCAGGGCCTTTGCCCCGTCGTGGCTCCCGGAGTGACACCAGCTCTCTGCCACTGGCATTTGCCCGCTCCCCAGTAAGCCACCCCAGCGTCCTGACCACCGTGGGTAAAGAAGATCTCAGAAATCAGCTCGCCACTGCGAGGGAAGCTATTGAAGTCTTTAACTCATTCTCTTCCGACCCAGAAAGGCCATTTCCTTTGTCCTCCATAGGCCAAAAAGTGCTTTTAAACACCCGAGTGGGAGCAGTCTGCAAATGCCACGTGCTGAGGGCAGTTACCATCGGGCTGCGTTTCCCGGGCCGGGGCACCGCCAGAGAGAGCGGGAAGGGAGGCGGCCGAGACCGCTTCCCCCAGGAAGCCTCAGATCGGCTCCCTTTGTCTGCGCGCCTCTTCAGGAGATTTTGATCCAACCTGCTGCGCTGAGAAGCAGCTCTCAACATAACAAGGGGGGGAAAAACCCCTCAACTTTCATTTCCCTCCTAAGAAATGAGATTTTATTTCGGGATGACAAGGGCTTTGGCAGAAAGGCCGACGTGTGCTCTACTAGTGACCCTTTCACGGCTGCGGAACATCAGTCGTCTACAACCCAAACTGTAGAGGCAGCTCTTAAAATACCAGCCAGAGGGAGCGTGTGGAGAGAGCGGAGCGCCTTGAAGGAACTATGTAACTGTTACTGAATCTTTCACGTGATGGTGTGCCCTCCGGGATGGAGCCGCAATCTGTCTTCCGAGCGCTGCGCTCCCGAGGCCCTGAGCTCGCACCGCAGCCCAGGGCCGTGGAGACAGCGCGGGGTTAGCCGCTTGTCTCTCACCTGCCGCGCGGGCGACCTGCCCTCCCTCCGGGCCCCTGGACAGGCCGCAGGCGCTCCCGGATGTTGCCGCACCGACAGGAGGTTAACCGAGCTCTTGAACAGAGGTGTTCACGGGCGCAGAGGTACAAGCGAGAGGGCTGACGCTTCCCTGGACAACAGGAGAGAAGGAAGCTCACATCCCGAGGCGCCTTCTGACATGCGCCACCCAGGCGCAGGGGCGAGAGTCCATCCTTCAGGGCCTTTGGGAATGAGAGGTCAACCCCCAAGACCCGATGTCACCATTCATTCTCTGGCAAAAATCATGCCCCCAGGAATCAAAGAAGGGTGAGTGCCTTTCCGAACCAAAGCTTCAAAGACAGGGAAGAGGCGGAGGGAAGAACATGTTGCCAAGAGGGAGCAAGAAGCAGATGGAGCAAAGGGGGAAGCACCCCCTGTGCCCCCACCCCCACCCCTGTCCCGCTTCTCGGTTCAGAATGTCCGGGATCCTGTTTTTCACCGCTTCAGGAACCAAGGTCTGGGGTACTGTCACATGCACATTACTTCCTCCCTCCCTCTCCCCTCCCTCCCTCCCTCCCTCCCTCCCTCTCTCCTCCCTCCCTCTCCTCTGTTTCTGCTTGTATGTGTGGTTGTTGGTACGAGGGATTGAGCCGAGGCCTTGCACTGAACTCTCTCCAGCCCTTCTTTGTTACCCAGGCTGGACTCCAAGGGCAGACCTCCTGCCTCAGCCTCCGGAAAGCTGGGATGAGAGGTGTAACCCACCCACTCGGCACCACATTATACTGTGTGTATAATATTCTGTGTAATTTTAAAATGTACCTGTAGGGCTCCTTCACTAGGTGCCTTCATTCCGTGCCATATTTTATATATATATATATATATATATATATATATATATACATACACATATATATATACATGTATATGTATATATATATATTTTTTTTTGAGACAGGGTCTCCCTTTGTAGTCTAGGCTGGCCCTGAGCTCACTGTGGAGCCCAGGCAAACCTCGAACTCAGCAATCCTCCTGTCTCTGCCTCCCGAGGGCTGGGATTACAGGCGTGAGCCACCACGCCCGGCATTGTATGTGGTTACCGGGATCGAACTCAGGACCTTGCGCTTGCGAGGCAGGCGCCAGAACCACTGAGCTAAATCTCCGGCCCTCTGTGCTATATTTTTAAAGACTTGTCTACATTGACATATAGAGAACCATTTCTCTAATTTTAATGAATGTAGGAATCTAGTTCATTTTATTTATTTGAGATTTACCTTTATAAAGTATAATGTTATTCATATTGTTCCCAATTATTCACTATTATAAATGGTGCTTCATGAATCGTTTTTTCCCTTCTACAGCAGTAGGGATTGAATCCAGAGCTTTTGTGCTGAGCTACATTTCCAGTTCTTTTTAAAATTTTAAAACTTTTGCAATAGATTCTCCTTAAGTTGCTAAATTGCCCAGGCCATGCTGAATTTGTGATCCTCCTGCCTCAGCCTCCAGAATGCTGGGATACAGGCCTGTACCCCCAAACCTGGCTCCTTGAGGCACTTTAGGTGGATACCCAACAATGGAGTTCGTGAGTCACACTGTGTTATCAATAACTTTGTATGGCATTGCCGAATATGTACCAACTTATACTCCTTTGGTGTATGTGAACCCCTACTTTCCCATATTTTTACCCTCACTTTTTACTCTGTACTGTGAAATCCTATCTCATAATAGCTTTTATTTTATTCCCTACATTTGTAGCAACTTAAATTTAGTTTCAAACATGTATCTTCCATTTATTTGGGTTCCCCAGCTGCAAATGACTATCACTGGTACATTTCTTTCTTTTGGGTTAGTTGTCCTTTTCTTATTCATTGAGAAGAATTCTCTGTATTAGACTGAGTTTTATGCAATTGCCATTTTTGTGGATAAGAAATTGTATACTGGAAATTTCATATAGATAAAACAAGTATTTCTGGATATTAATCTTTTGATCACGAGTGACAGGTGACTTCTTCAAGTTTATAACTTCTCTTTTGAATTCTTTGTGACATTTTTGACACACAGAACAAAATTTTAATATAATAATTCCTCCATATCTGTAGGTTCTGTATCCCTGGATTCAACTAATGGCAGATAGGAAATATTTGGGGGGGAAATTGCATCTGTACTGAGTATGTATAGACACTTTTCTATTGTTCTTCAAACAATGTGGTATAACGACTATGCAGTATTTACATTGTATTTGATATTATGTGTAACCTAGACATTGGAGTTTGCAAACACTTCACCATTTTTTTTTTCTTTTGAGACAGTGTCTCGCTTTATAGTTCAGGCTGGCCCTGAGCTCACTATGGTGCCCAGGCAAGCCGCCTCGAACTCAGCAATCCTCCTGCCTCTGCCTCCCGAGTGCTGGGATTACAGGCGTGAGCCACCACGCCCGGCACTGTGGTATGTGGTATTGATTGCCGGTGGGCGTGAGTCACCACGCCCAGCATTGTATGTGATTACCAGGGATCAAACCCAGGACCTTGTGCTTGTGAGGCAGGCACTGGAACCACTGAGGTAACCCTCCGGTCCAACTTCACCATGTTTTTGTAAGGATCTTTGTAAGCATCTGCAGATTTGAGCATCCTGGGGCAGGTGGGGACCAATCCCCCATGGATACTGAAGGATAACTGTACATTTTTCTTTTATGTTTCCTGTTTCATCTGTGTCTTGCCTGAAGAATACTTTCTTACCCCAATGTTATGAAGAGATGACTCATATTTCAATGATATAGGTTTCTCAGAAGTAGAACTAACTTCTGAGTTAAAAGCAGTGTGTCTATTTAACTTTCCAACATCAGTGTGTGAGAGTATTCCTTTTGAACAAAAATGATAGGGGAGAAACAATATGCCATTGTTATTTCACCGATAACTAGTGAAACAGAACATCTTTTTATGGGTTTAATCATCATTTGGGCTTGTTCATCTGTGAATTTTCTATTCATGTTATTTGCTTTTATGTTTGTTGCATTGCTTATTTATTCCTTACTGCTTTGTTAAGAGTTTTTTTGCATTTGACTGATTTTAACCCGTTATTTGACATATATATCTGTGGCAAATTTCCCATTCTTAATATTTGTATTTTAACTTCAATAATTGTTATGTGTTTCTATATGAAAACTTTTACAACTGGGTGTGGTGGTGTATAGCTGTAATCTCAGCACTCTGGGAGGCTGAGACAGAAGGATCACAGATTCAAGCTTGGCCGAGGCAACTTAGTAGCGTAGCAAGACTCTATTTCAAAATTAAAATTAAAAGGGATTGGGGACTTAGCTTAGTGTGAAGGCCTGGGTTCAATCCCCAGTACTGAAAAAATTACATTTTTATATATCAGCTAGGTCTATCTTTTATGATTTCTAGGTTTCTTTCTCATCCCTAGGTTAAATTTCTTCTGAGATTGCTAAAATTTCTAAATTGCTAAAATTCTAATTGCTAAAGTTGTTAAAATTTCTTCTGAGACTTTTTTTTAGTATTTCAATAAAATTTTATTTATACAAATAAGTAGCAGGCCAGAATTGGCCATGATTCATATCAACTCCTGATTTTGAGGCCTATATAGAAGGATGAGATCTTTAAAGAAAGAAAAGCATATCAAAAATGCACTTTCTTTTATGCAGTACAACCCTGATGATGAAGTTATAGGGCAAAGGGCAAAGGAGATTTATTTTATAGAAATAGAAGTGACCTAAATTGGATTATTAGTACCATTCTTCTAAAAGTATTTTCTGGCCACACTACTTATTACCAGCTTCTTGATGAGCTTCCTGATTCCCATATTTCTCTTTCTTTTTTAATTCTTTATTGGTACAATTTATATACATCTCACAACCACACATAACATCGGGGAATTTGTACCAATATACAACACAAGTTCATTCTCATTTTTACCCATATCCCTACCCACCTACACCTCCCCCACCCCCTATATACATGCTCTTTTATTTTCTTTCAGAATCATATTTATTCCTTCCCCTCATTACATTCCCAACCAAATTTCCTTTGGAAACTTCCCATTCTACAAAAACTGTCATACTTTCTAGAGTTCATTTGCATCTACAGGTGCTCATATCAAAGAAAAGATCTGGTATTTGCTAACTTTGATCTATTGATTTCACTTATTAGTGTGTCCTCCAGGTGTATCCATTTGCACATAAATGAATCAGTCTTGTCATTCTTTATGGCAGAATAATACTCCATTTTATTAAAAAAAAAACACATCTTTATTCACTCTCCAATTGATGGACATCTGGGTTGTTTCCAAGACTGAGATATCACGAACTGAGCTGCTATGAACAATGGTGTACATCTGTCTTTCCAATGTGATTTTAAAAATTCTTTTGGGTATATTCCTAGCAGGGGGATAGCAGGATCAAATGGGGCCCCTAGTCCTAGTTTTCTGAGAAATCTCCACACAGATCTCCACAATGGCTGCACAATTCTACAATCCCACCAACAGTGGAGAAGAGTTCCTTTCTCCCCACAGCCTCGCCAGCACTGATTAGTGGTTGATTTTGTAATCGTGGCCATCCTTTGTGGAGTGAGATGAAATCTCAGTGTTGTTTTCATTTGTATCTGTCAAATGACAAGTGATGTTGAGCGTTTC